>JANUFV010160426.1:0-13478 GCA_024757865.1 Epizoanthus scotinus | reverse complement strand
GAGAGAGAGAGAGAGAGAGAGAGAGAGAGAGAGAGAGAGAGAGAGAGAGAGAGTCGAGGAATCTAAGTATATATGCATTGACAAGCAGTATCGAAATGAAGTGGCTTTGCTACACTGTTACCGCAGGATCTGAAATGTGCTCATTGATACTCTGACAATTTGCTGGATTTGCATATTAGTTTTTGAAGTGTTGCATGTTTTGGTTTGAAACAAAGATAATTCGGTTTTAAAAAACTGATTTAAAAAGGCCTTGGCTTGGCTATATGTGGAACTCTTGGGGGTAATTTGAATTCATTGAGGCTATTTTGGGACTAATTGAAGATGCGCCAACGTCATGATTTGGACGAGTGAATGGTCTAATTGTAGGGTTCGACGAGTGGTTTCTTTTGTTCAAAGTTCCATACATTCTTTGGAAAGCTCTCTTTGCCTTCAACGTTGTCACGAAACTGTGCTTGCAGAGTGAAAAGTGCTTTTTGGCCACAGCTTTTGTCTGTATGCCTTCGCAGTAATGGACGCTCTGTTTCTCTTCAACGACACTTCACTTCAGCTTTTGTCAGCCCGGACTGGCAGGTTTTGACGTGACCGGAATATTGCTTTAAAATGTCTGCTTAGCTTCCTATCATGCTAACAGGCATTTCCTTTGTGTTTAATTTCCCATAGATCATAGACACCGGAGACACAAATGCAACATTAGCGTTCACTTGGCTACACTTCAGTGAGCTGACACAGAGTCAGTCTAGTAAGGTTACGAAGTGTGTTTTGATTGCTTTTTTTGTTCCGTTAAGTGATAAAGGCAGTTGAAGTCGCGTCTGTGTCTACTAGACTGAAGACCATACTGTTTAGTAAGCATCGATATTTGTTTAGTGAAATATTCCAGTTTTCATGCGATGGATCAAATACAAGCTTGCTGCTCTGCGGGAGGTCACTTGATAATGGGTTTCTGTGTAACCGCATACTTCCCGGTCATAGTGCTCCCGTCAAAACAGTTTCGCTCATATTTTGTTTTCCCGGAAATTTATTATTTTTGGCTGAAGTACTTGGTACACCACAATATTATTTCAAATAGCTTCTGGCAGCTTTCCCTTAACTTACACAGTTCGATTATGGCCACAGGCAGCCCCACACTTGAGTCATTATATGTATAAAACATGTGGGATTCAAATTATGAGCTTCGAGACTTTGTATGGAAAATATAGATTACGTATAATAATGATATATAAGCTTTCTTACGTTAGTGTCACTGCCGTGTCTTGTGTGAGTTGTGTCTACTTCTGGGGCGAGTTGAAGCGACCCTCAAAATGAAAATTACCCCCAAATCGCCCTAGAAATAGACACAAGACACGGCAGAGGTAAGCAAGCTATATCTATATATTTTGTATCATTTACATTTAAATTGCCAGCTAATATAAAGTCTCAGAATTGGAATACCATATAAACTGTTATGAATCAAATCGCTCGAGTGTACCAAGTGCTAACTTTGAGCTTGAACTGCCTGTGGTAGCATGGTTATTGCCTACCAGTGGTGCTATGCTACTCTAGCTCTATCGGGCTTACAATTATACTTAAAATTATATAGAACTGTTAAGATAGAAGAGACTTGGTTAACCAGTGCTGGTATTAACTCTACACCCAACTTTAGGCTAACACGATATGGAGTATACCATTCGTTGGTACCGGATCAAAATGCTTCTATGTTGATTTTAAGATTGTTTTATGTTCTATGTAATGTGATAATCGTGTTGTTGGGTTTGGGCGCGGTTGTGAGAGACGTGTATCAGGGAATGAGACCAAAACAATTCCTGTCACTCAAACGTTGTTGTCATGGAGACAAGGGAGTATTACGGACACAAGGTTTTGTCATCAAAATACCTCGGAAGCGGTTTTGAAAGTCATCAGTTTTAAAAAATTAATTGTGGTTTTTCAAATTGCGGATAACCTCTGTCAACCCCCATTCTGCTCCGACCCTTTCCCTGAGTGCAAAGTGTGAACTGGAAACTCGGCAAATCTCCAACAGACGTTCCAGTATAGACAAATGGCTTCTAAAAAGGATTTGACAATATCAATCAAGCTAGTTTGTCTGTCTAGTGTCTGTTTCTAATCGAAAACCATTTTTTAAAGTTCAATTTTGTAAATTATAATTCAGTGTGCACAGTAGCAGCAGATGGCCATGGCCTAATGTATGTTTATTTTAAAATATGTGAATCTTCATTCGGTCCTTAAACTTACATTTTTATATTTTGTAACTGATGCTATTTTCAGATAGCTTTTTTTTTAAAGTTGTTTTAAAATATTCGATGTAAGACTTTTACATATTGTTTCGTTATCAGGTTCCGTTTTGATAGCCGCAACTGTCAACAAACAGTGTTTGGGCCACCTTCAGTACAAAAAGCCATCATTTCATCTCATTTTAGAATAATAGTCTGTCTTGAATATTTCCGTCTTGTTGTACGTCAAATGAACAATAATTGGTGGACCACATAATGTGAAATGACTGATGCTGCATGGATATATTTGGCGAGTCGTAGGCGTTTATGTACGTAGGGACCAACGAAAAGAACAGGTGATTTGCTATGCCTATACTCTAAGAATAGCTGACTGTTTACCCCAACTAAAAAAGAGATTATCTGCACTGATTACAGACCATAAAAACTATGGTGGCATTAAATGGCAAGCTATTGTGTACTGTCAGACCTCCAACCAAGGCCGTTTTGGCTTACCAAAGGAACGTGTTTGACATAGGAGGTTTGATAGTCATAAATGTAGTTATAAATAGAATGTGACAGAACTGAAATGCTTGCTAATATAATCATTATCATACATGTACGTATGTACTAAATGTATTATAAATTTAATTTAAGTTATTTGTAAATATACACAACCGCATCAATTGCATGGAGGACTAAAACCCTGAATAACTGATTGAAAACTCGATCGGAATTAAAAAGGAAATTGATCCTGATGATGTATAAAAGTATGTGTGACAATGAATAATAGTTTCTTTAGTTCTATAAAGTCAAAGGTACATTGAGCTCGGAAAGTATAAGAACCTATAAAGAGGTTTGTACGAGTTCGAAATTCTAACTTTTTTCATTTTCGAACATCATGAGAAATGTGGATTTCGTTAGACTGTATACCTTGATTATCGGTTGTTTATACAAGTTGCGGAAGCTGATTTTCGCGATTGCTCGCTTCGGCAGTAAGTTATACTCCTTATCCGCTACATTTGGCCTAAGTTCTTCAGCTTATGTAATAAGAAAAAAAGACAAACGTTTTAAGAAACCTAGACTGGCTAGAGTACGAAAGGTGTCACTGATATAAGTTTCAAATCAGGAACTAAAACATATTGGAAAGTTAGTAAAACTGCCATCAAAATATCTAAAACACTCAAAACGGTAACACCGCCACATGCACAACGAACCAAAGGTAGCCAGTGAAGATGAGGCTTGTATTGGTTGTTTAGCAAAAAATTATGTCAACAGTTGCTTCTGCCTGTGCGACTGAATCGGCATGTCAATACCAAACGTTTTGGCGAGCGTTGAAACTTCAAAGATTCCGCGAGCGCGTTTTAACAGGCTCCTCGAAGCCTCCCAAATTTTGTAAAACTCGTAAAACAACATTTGGGCATTTTTATTTTGACGTCGGCCGTCATTCTTCAAGATAAGAATGTTTTGATAGCACGAACTGGAAATATGACGGATAGCGATTATTATGTATTTGGGGATTGAGCAATACCGCGAAATCTTCTTCTAAACAAGTCGGCTCAGGGCCTTGGGATCAGGCGAGGTACGGTCGTGGAAATGAAGGCAAATATAAAAGCAGAAATAACACGGTTACCTTACATCTTGGCGACCTCTTTCTATCAATAACACGTGGTATGTACCCTTAATCCTTATATAGCACGCTTTTCGTCATCGAATGGTCGAAATGTTGTGTGGATTCACGAGAGGTCAGCTGAGTGGATCCACAACATTTTGACCATGAGATGACGAAAAACGTGGTGTAGAAGAGTACATACCACGGAAATTTATCGTAAATTTGTTTTTACAACTACTGTTGTCTATTGTTGTTTACTGCAAGCGATGCACCAGATGTCACACACACGAACCCGTGTGGTATGTACTGTTATATATATATATATAGCCGTACATAGTGGGTCCCAAGTCCACAGTTGCCATAAAACCATTATGGATTTATGGTGATAACGGGTAGGGCACATTGTATAATTTCATTTATATTATGCTCACTGCTCATGCGGTTTGAGCACTCTTATGGATTTGGTGGAGAATCTCTTTCAATGAGATGAGCACTTTGGTGACTCCACAATGCAATCCTACAATGTGTAGCCGTACATAGTGGGTCCCAAGTCCACAGTTGCCATAAAACCATTTATATGGTGATAGACGGTAGGGCACATTGTATAATTTCATTTATATATATATATATATACGTTTTTCAGCCAATCAGAATGTAAGAATTTCATTCCGTGTTGTAAAACCCACTGTCACTTGGGCATATTAAATCTACTCATCAGAGCTTATACTTTATTGGACTGTTTCCTGTTTACCTGTTTAATACTCAGTAATTCAAGCTTGAGCTTTACACTGAGTTGAGCGCCGTTACACTCTCATTCCTCTCACAGTGTTGGTTATCAGCTGGTCGTGGGGGTAAAAAAGATCAGAAAGAAACATGCTCCCCGGCGAGTTGAGATCGTTAGCATATGGCCTTGTGGGAGATCTCGGCTCCACAGGGTAGTGAAAGTAGGAGAGTGAATAATTTGCTATGCGTTGGTCGATTGTGGTCTGGAACCATGGAGAAGTGCGTCAGTGCATTAAGGAAGTCGGCTAAGTGTCTATTATATTGTGTGCTGGAGGTGCGCGCAGTACAACGAATACCGTGTTAGGAGGTTGATAGCACCGTATAGTTTACAGGCGTGAGTTCTTGTTTTGAGTTGCGGGTTGTTCTACCGGTGACATGGTAATCAAAGCATTTTCCCAACATATGCCAGTCACTTGCTTTAGCCTTCTCTGGTCACTTAGGAATCGGAGAATTTGTAAATGTGATAGAATTAACTCGATAGGATTTTGTTATACTAAAGTTCTTGTTGTTATCGTAGCTGAACTCATTGTTGTCGATGTTGTTGTAGATGCTGCTGTTGTATATAGCTATTAATTGTTGATAATGTTTACTGAAGAATCGAGATATTTATACAGGGTAACCACTTCAGTATAGAATTCGAAACACCATTGGCAATTAAGGCCCTGTCAATCAAATCAAAAACATTAAAAAAAAAAACAATAATATGACATTAGAATATAAGCATAAGAAGTCTGATATTTTTTAAAACATTTCTAAAAGTTCCGTATTGATTCAAAGGTTCCTATAAAAATATATTCCCAGGTCATTTCACAACACTAACTAATATGGACATAGTTTGTGTTATTGAGCGGTAACGTATGGCATGGCAATTGTGGTATAATTATTGTACCAATATTGTTAATAATAACAGAACACCCGTTAATAGCAGTAGTTTTTAACAACTGAAGACGTGTTTACTCTGGTTCTAAATAAAGTACATCTTCTCCAGTAATAACATGAATTAAAAATATAAGTATTCTAAAAAATAATCGATGTATGCAAGTTCTCAATATGTAACTTCAGTAGAACCCCAAAATAATTCAGAATCGTTTTTATCGTCTCACTATATAGTGTATTCAATAATAATAATAATAATAATAATGATAATATTAATAATAATTATTATGATAATAAATAAATAATAATAATAATAATAATAGTAATAATAATAGTAACAATAATAAATGGTACATTTCTATTGCGCCATTATCCTTATCATCTCAAAAGGGGTTAAAAATACTTTGCATTACCTAAAAAAACTATCATATAAAAAAAAAAGAAAAAAAAAAAGCTAAACGCTTAAAACAATGTTAAGCTAGAACTTTTTAAAAACGAATTTAAGATCATAAATTGTAAAAATATATACTGAAACAAAACAGAACCAATTTGAAGTTTAGGACGTCATACTGAAGAACAATTTTAGCTATGTTGATTTTTCCTGTTTTAAAAATAAATCCCCTGAAAGCTGCAGCCAATATTGAAATGACCAATTCCGAGTTGGAATTATTTCCGGCGTTCTGTGTGGTAGATGCGTGCATGTAAATCACTAAATCAGTAAATACAACTTTAAGATGTACAATCTTATCATTATATTATAGGCTGCTTCAACGGCGTAATTACCAAAAATACATTTGTTGATGGCACTTGACCAAATTGCTAGTTTCTCATGATTATGTGCGGCGTTTGGGGTTAATTGTAAACATCGTTACTACGAGTTTCTTCAGCTCTTAATTATACTTGAGATTCCCTTATCCACGCTTCTATTTAGAATTTTGACTGGCCTGTATATGTTTGTGAAGGAATATTCTTCTTCAGTCTTCCTGCTTACACTCGCCTCCTTCATTATGATGATTCTCGTGAGCTGTGCTAGTGCTGTGATAGTGCTAGTGCAAGGCTGTGCTAGTGCAGGGCTGTGCTAGTGCTGTGATAGTGCTAGGGCAAGGCTGTGCTAGTGCAGGGCTGTGCTAGTGCTGTGATAGTGCTAGTGCAAGGCTGTGCTAGTGCAGGGCTGTGCTAGTGCTAGTGCAGGGCTGTGCTAGTGCTGTGATAGTGCTAGGGCAAGGCTGTGCTAGTGCAGGGCTGTGCTAGTGCTAGTCAAGCCATTTCGAGTAAGGCTTGACAAGCTCTAACAATTGAAAAATGTAAACTGAAATATGTAGAATTATTTTTTATTGAATGAAAAATTGAAAGAAAGAAAACAAAACAACAAAGTTTATTCCTTCTTTACTTAGAGTTCCCTGATAGATCCACACAGCTATTGCACAAACTAACGCAAATCTACTTGGAATGAATTAAGCCTGCAAAAGTGTTATAATTGGCGAGATTCATTACATGCCACGAGCTCATGCCCCGCCACATCTCTGACTGATCTCCAGAGAACAAGTACATGCACTTCAAAATGCACGTGTGCTCCAGTGACACGGCGTTAGTTAAGCCACGTACACATGTTTCATTGGTATGTCGTAAGTTTTGGATGTCCAAGATATTGGTTTTGACGTATAAAGTATCAACTACATTTAAGAGACACGACTCGTCTGTGTTGTGCTCTCTCCCGTCTCCTAGCGTTCGTCTGCTGTTATGCAGTGAAAGGATATTAAAACTAGAACACTGATATTGCGATTATTATGGCGGAATGACGAGAATGTCCAGCTATAAACCACAAGTGCATACACTGCCAAGTTTGCCATTTTGTTGTCATGGGAATGCGCTCTAACACCTACTGATCAATGCTGTAATGCAAAGTTGTGAGTCCTACAACAACCGTATTAGTTCACACAATTTTCGGTGAATTTTCGGCAACTCGTTCATTTCAATGCAATATATATATATAAAAGTGGCATAAGAGTGGCATATATATATATATATATATGATCAAATACTCCACATTCCTTTTTGATATCCAGATCACCAAGTTCAACATGTTTAGAGTACGTACTTTTATTGGTATGCGAGATATGACAGAGTAATGACGAACGCTTTTGCTTTGGGAGTTGAAGAGTATTTGCATTATTATTGTAAGCAGTGTTGATCCAGTTCAGGCGTTTGCTGAAAGCGTGTGATAGAATGTGGTCGGAGTGGCACCCCAGGCCATGCCCCACTGGGGGGGTACTCCCATATATAACCTAGACCGGGACGTGCTGCCCTTCAGGGTATACTTTTCAGACCTTCTTGTCATAAACAGGGTATGCTTTTTCAACGTGTGAAGTTGTGACTTTGAACAGGGTATACAGATCGTTCCTTTGACTAACATAAACAGGGTAATAATCTTGATGTTTGGAAATATCAAAATAAAAATCGCTGCCGTCAAGTGGTCAACTTATCTAGTGCCGCGTGCTCGCGTGCTGTGCAACCAGTATGTAAAATCATATAAATCACAAACAGGGTCAGGGTTTTAGAGCTTGGGCGGCACCCCCCTACCCAAAGTTCAGTTGAGTACCCCCCGTATACGTGTAGTGGAAAACGTCTAGTATTAAACGTATGGTGTGATATCCTTCCGCTGTCATATCTCGCCCATCCACAGCTTCCATATATTATGAAGACGTGATATCATGTCAATGTTGTGCTTGAATTCGCAATGGAAAGTCCTTCATGTCATTGTTTGCAGTTATAAACACGCAAGTATTTCTCAAGTGTTTCCGGTTGTCCATATTAATGCATCCTTGGGTTCCTTGTGTTGTTTCGGTATGAACTCTTATATGCCGCCATGTTTTTCGTGATCGAATGGTCAAAAAGCATGCCAGGCACCTCGTGAATCCACGACAAATGTTGCCCATGAGATGACGAAAGAAGTGATATGCATAATGTACTCAAATGTAATTACAGTTGTCTATTGTTGTTTACAAGCGACGCACGAGATGTCACACAAAGGAAACTGTATGTATTTTTATAAACCACGTTTTTCAGATAATCAAAATGCGAGAATTTCAATCCGTGTTATTATTATTTTCCACGTATCTTGCATGCCTGTGTAGTCGCACGCTGACGCGTTTAGCCGCTGCGTATACAAGCACGTCGCAAACAAACTCGGACATGCGCCTGCAGGGGGTTGTCTATACAATTTGTGGTTTGTTCCCGCGGTTTTCTTGCCGACGTGTCGCACGACGCGACATACATAAAGATAGAACCCGAATATAACCTGTTCTATCTTTACGACTGACCGTCTGACGTGCTGTTTACGAGGCCTTGGGAGATCATTGCAAACACTGGTAACAGTTTATGTTGGACCCCTAACAGCCCATCGGAAATTATGCATTGAATTCGTTCTTCCGTCGCATCGTACCTTTGACGACAATGACTTTCCTGAGCTTCAGTTCCTACGATCGCGCGCGCCAGAATGTATGAAAGACACTTGACCTGTGCACCGATACTTAATGTAACATTGTAACAACAGAAATGTTGCACTTGGGGATTATTTACCGTTGAATTCAAGAGTGACCCAGATTTTTGCTATTTTAGAGGTTTTATTCGTACAATATTCAGGACCTTTGCTTGACCGCGGGGAGGAAATGCCTGTGGCCATATCTTTGTTGATGAAAGCTCACGAAATTCAATTACAAAAGCAAAATGCTTTCCAGTCAGTTTTCCTAGGCAGCAGTTTCTTCACCACATGGTGTTGATTACTAATATGACACAGATATGATGAACAAACTGATACAATATTTATAAATCGATCTCCGCTGGTCGCGACCCATCCTGGGCGTATCATGTCAATATATAGAACTAGAATTCGCGATACTCGATATCACCGTTAGAGTTCACCAGCTATAGAATCGAGCGAAGTATAACCTGAACATCTAGGTGATCGTTGTGTATGTTAGACAATATACAACTTTTAGAGGGACGGGGGAAGGGGTGTGATGGAGAAAATACTGTAGGTATCTAGGACAAAAAATGAGAGGTTCCCCTTTTGGTTCACTACCACCACACCCACTACCCCCCTTTTAATCGGAACGAAAAACAATCAGAGTGTAAAATGTTCTCTCAAATGTATGTTCAAAACGACTGTCATTGGAATACTATGATCCGTGGCGCACCACAGAAAGCCACAATGTCAACGATTTTAAGTAGATTGACCATAATGCAATGATTGTGTATCTGGACGGCAGTCACAGAAATTGTACGCCGGGGAACTGTTCACTTGTCGGCGCGAGAGTTTTTCTAAGGGAAGTTTTAAAGGCGTTATTGTTTTCCGTTGATTTTAACGACCAAGTTTGCCGAAATCGAGAACAATGAGGAACCATGCGGTCTTTTGTAGATGAGCCGAATTTTGTCTCTCGGTCGTCCCAAGCACAGTTGCTGAATTTGTTCTTGATTCATGTGCTTCTTGTGAACTACTCCTGCTATCGTTACAGACCCTTCTCAGGTTCTTCAAGATGGCGCTAGGGTATCCAACACGCTGTTAGACTCAGACAAAACAGGGATGGCAATAATAGAAAATGGTTTGGAATATGGCGGAGAACGAAGAAAACGGTCAATGGCAGTACGAGTTGCCTTTATTGAACTTGTCTTGTAGAATACTTCATCTTTCGTGCTGAAATGTAGAAACTCGTCAGACACTTGTTCAGTTTTCTCATTCCATGAAATAGGTTTGAGAACTTTGAACTGCCTGGACTAACAAGCCATTCTGAAATAAGGTAAAATGTATTTTTGTGAAAACGTTTTCTATTTATTGCTCTTCACTTGTAACTTGTTGACATTTTATCACTTGGTTGCTCCCGTGAATTAAAATTTGCATTTATTTACTGAAATAATTTTATGCCGAACTGTGTAGCTTTCTTTGTGGTCTTCGACGTTGCATTGTCTAACAAAAATGGTATTTTGTTGGGTAAATGTTCACCGAACCTTTCTTTTTCCGCCACGTTTGAATGTCGCTATGGTTTTCCATATAAGGCATGATTGATGAATACGAGCTGATAACCATCAGTTGTGGTACCAATCAAAATGCTAGAAATTCAATAACCAGAGGTCGTATTTTTAAATAAGAGCCTTTATTGTAAAATATCTTGAAACTCTCGTTATTGAAGCTTGGAAAGCCTTACTTAAACTCATAAGTAATGCTAGTACAACGAGATTGATTGTTGGAAGTCAATCTTGTTGTACTTGCATTACTTATGACTTTATTGTAAATGAGCAAAGAAAATTTTAAAATGCAGTGAACCATTGCCCGAATTAGAGCCGTCTTTTTGGCAAGTAAAATTCAAAAGATAAATTACGTTTCAAAACTAAGTGAGTTGTCATAACTTCTCGAAGCGCTCAGTTGCGCCATTTATCCAACTATTTAATTACTACTTTTGCACTTAAGAGTAATATTAGTTTGAGACTTTTAGTGCTTAACTATTATTGTGTAATTGCGCCAACATTTTGGCACATTGTTCGAGCAAAGACAGAGCTCTCGGATGGTCAAGCTTAAGTATAAATGGATCATAATATAATGTCTTGCTGAATAGGATAGCATGTCAATGGAAGAGGATTAAAACTAAAATTAGAATTTAGTTTTTCGATATTTCTGACAGTCGAGCTAGGTCCGTCTTCGAGGATTTTGAAATTCTAAATGCTGAATTAATCTTAAACCAGAGTTCTGAAGTGCCAATTGCGATATATAAATGTTTCATTATTATTATTAACGTGGAAGAACACCGAAAGTCGTTTATTCAAATATAAAATGCAGATCGTTCATCCTATATTGTCATTGTTAAGTTTGTAGCTTGTTTCGCAGCAGTTTACTGTTTGTATAATGATTAAATGAGGGCTTTGCCGCTCCATTGGGATTTATTTGGCACAAATGCAATAACTTTAGCCTCGGGACTGAAAGGGTGCTCAGCTACTTGATTGAATTAGCAAAATCCATACTGAGTTACAAAACATGCCACGGAAAGTAATTATTTCTCTAACCCATAATAGAGGACTGATGGCCAAGGCCTGGCCCAAATAGAATGCTGAAGAAAGGAGTATTATGTTTCTCAGCGAAGCATCCATTCACAGTCGTTCGACACGGTTTTCTATTGAATAGAAATATATCCCGAGACATAGACTTGAATGTTACAGGCCAAAATATCGATAAAAAGTCGGGCGTCGGCGCCACAGCCAATCCAAACGGTTCTATTTGATCCCGATGTCGTGTGCTACCTTCCAGGCATTATGTACGGAGATTGTGACTGTAGAAAAATCTTGGATATCGATGACATTTATTATACTTCATAAGAAAGACCCATAGAGTTGACGTGATTCGTGAAACGGAGAATATATAACATTGATAGCCCAATATAGCTACCCTGTTACTCAAATAACAGGTTTATAAATTGATTCTGTGGTTTGCAAATTTTACTTTTGCGGTTTATTCAATTGATGGACAGATGGTAATAAAACAGAAAGCGCTCGTTCGTCTCCATAACGAACTTTGCCAGCGGCAAATTTCATAAAACTGTTTACTTTTCTTTGATCCATTCGCAGCGCTCGAGGGTATAGTTCATGGATACTGTTTGATGATGACTTGTGGCTAATAATAATCCATATTCAGGAAACTGAATTATTTCTGAACATGTGACACTGGGCGTGATCAGTAAACAAGAAGCAATTTATATCATCTTTGACAGCTACGTTGAACCTTCAACGGACCTGTTAATAGAGTTTTCTCTTCTGTATATTTTAACTGTCCAACCAGTTTCGTAATACAAGTAAATTATGTGACATAAATCAACAGTAATGTAGGTTTTTATATCATTTGCAACAAGACGAGAACTTGTCGGAAAAACGTCTTTGTTCGTTGCCGCTTTTGTTAATCGAGGGGGCGGGAAGAAGGAAGAGAGAAAGTGATATTGGAGCTTTGATGGTTTTAATTTTTTATCGAGTACTTAGCCCACGGAAGCCAGAAAATGTATATTGGTTCTTGAATTTGTGATCTTAATCATATAACCACAAGTATATTTGAATGGGTTATTGAATATCCGAGCTCATGGGAGTTGACAACGGCTTAGAAGGAACTTGACAGAAACCACTTAACATGAGTTGTATTTGAAAACGAAGATGATGTGTATACTCACAATGTGTCTATTGTTGCACGGAACAAGAAAGTTATCAGGTTATCTCTAGAAAGAAAGAAGCTGTCTTAATTTCTAAGAAACAGCTGTTAGTTTTATTTGTTATATGTCACGAATTTTAAGTAAGTGGTCAGTTAATGATTGTCGAGATACCGGTCTGAACAGATGTTTGTCGTTTTGACCGGCAAGAATCTTGTGTTTCACCACAGGCTGGTAACAAGTGAAAGTAATCAACCTTTCCTCTTCCACTAAGTACACATTTTGAAATTATATATAATTGGAATGTTTCAAATGTGTTTCGACATATGTCAAATAACATCTGCCAATTTTAAGCGCTTCGTTTTGTCAAGAAGGTTGACTGAAAAACGAGTTTATACAAATAACAGATATTGGTGTATTTTCGAAACTAGCGTTATATACCGCATGGCACGTATATAGTTGTTTTGGAACTGTAGTTTTGCAAGCTATCAATATCTTCTACTTTTCTTACTGTCCCTCTCAGCAGCATCCCAGTATTGCTATTAGTAGTTTGTTCATGACTTCATAAGTCCCTTGTGCATGTGCGGTTCAAATTTAACCCTAACCAGTTATTCAAACGATCTGCAGAGTCAGTCAATGGCTAAGTACTCGCTCGTGCCTTAACGCAACTAAATATTCAGTTTGTTTTCCTTGTTTGCAACATTTACAAAGGGGGAAATTGTATAATGTTGTTAAGATTGTAATAATAATGGGATATTGTAAAGAATGCGCCCCCCAAAGACCTTTTCATACATCGGGGGGCGGATTCTTTACATCGCCCCGTATGAT
>JANUFV010160315.1:0-13490 GCA_024757865.1 Epizoanthus scotinus | reverse complement strand
CATTCATTCATTCATTCATTCATTCATTCATTCATTCATTCATTCATTCATTCATTCATTCAGTCAGTCAGTCAGTCTATTTATTTATGTATTTATTTGTTTGTTTGTTTGTTTGCTTATTTGTTTGTATGCATCTATCTGGCTTTTTACCACGAGGAAGGTTCTTTAATTTTAATATGTACGCTCGTCTCATCTTTCGATACGTTCTAACACGCACATGTAACGACCTTGAGACCCAAAATCTGATATACAGTTCAAAGCTCAACAGAGAAAACGACACCACGTGATCACTTACGTTACAACCACCCAATCACCAGATAAATATCAGATAATCACGTGATCACTTACCCTACGGCCAGCCAATCACCGGACGGACAGTACCCTAAGGAGAATATCTGTGAAGTGAAGTCGTGCTGTTGTAGTTGTCTTCCTTCCCGTAGGTCCCAAGATCTGACTGTGTTATCAAGACCTCCTGTTGGCAAAAATCATGCTTTGCGTCAGATAAGTGCTGCATTTGCTGTCTGTCTGTCTATATATTTGTCTGTCTGTCTGTCTATCTGTCTATCTGTCTGTCTGTCTATTTGTCTGTCTGGCGTGGGAGTAGAACCATGAGCTTAAAGCCGAATCTGCTGTAAAGTAGCTCCCTATCTGGGGTATACATATTCTGATCTGCTTCCTCAGGACCAACACGAGGCCGAGAATAAAACTAATTGTAAAGTAAAAGTGTGCAATACCTGTCCACAACTTGGTCCCATCTGGCGAGATATCGATACAGCTCGCGCCATCCGTGTGGCCCTGGAACTGGCGAACTAACGTTTGATTGTGAAGATCCCACACGGCGATATTTCCATCGCTACAGCAGCTGAAGCACACCTTGGAGTCCGGGCTGATCGCCAATGCGTAACACGCAGGCGCATTGGATGTTAACTCGGCTTTTATTCTCGGTGTCGAGGAGGCGAGATCCCAGATCGTTAGCGTGCTCGCTTCTCCTCCCACGATCAACGTACGACCGTCGGGTAGGAGTCGACACGATCGGATGTAGTTGTCTCGCTGCAGAGGGAACACGAAAATACGCGATAATTCAGTCATAGAATTATGAATCACGCTTGTTCTACTACAACCAATCTAATATTTTAAACAGATTAGCCCGACCAAGTAAATCGAACATGAACGTTTATGAACTGTACAAACATCCACACAACAGCATGTTTAACCAAATCTATGTATTGTATATGCTACAATTGCAATTATAATTTACACACGATCCACAAGCTATCTACAGGTATTTGCTAGGGTATCTATTTGTTAGCTTGAAATATATCTCGTATGTTCCCGCCAAAAGTGTATGGATGAATAGATGAATAGATGGATGAACTGATCGATCAATGACATTGATTGAATAATTGATTGAGTCAATGACAACGTCCTTTTTACGGGCATAATGTCAATATTTTGTAGACTGTCATTAATTGTTTTGCAAAGTTTCTAGTTAGCTTGCACATTTTCGCAACAGAAACTTTGATCAATTTTTACAAGCTAGATTACCAGGTTAGACAAACGCTAAAATATCAGCAGTGAATGTAAACCGTAGCCGCCAATACAGCATCCCTTAATATTTCTCTCGCGCGGAGAACGAGGGACTCCCACAGCAAGATAAATAGGGACTGCATTGCAGGCTAGATAAGCCATCGATACGCCGGATCCTGTCTCGTCGATCAATTCGCAACCAGGATGTTTCCGCAATATTGAGGAGTATATAAAGGCGTAGAATACCCCCCCCCCCCCAAAAAAAAAAAAGATGTTCCACAAGGTTCCACAATTTATTGCATTAACGCTGATATATTGATACATAATTGTTATTCAACAAATTAAAGTGCCAATAAAAATTATAAAAATATCGCATCAGTACAGTACTATAATTTCTTGTTACACTTAACGAGTCCACTTACCAGACATTCTAACGTGGAGATTGGATTCTTTCCTGTACTCTGACCGATATCCCAGACTTTAACACAGCCCTGAAACACCAACAGACACTGGTTAACCTTTGCTCAGACACCATACAAGGACAGCCGAGTCGGCGCGACTTCGTGCATGATATGGTTCGCGACTCGTGCGATCTGGTTTCCGATTTGCTTAAACACTTATCCTACTGAATTTTCAAAATCCAAATTTTCCAATTCTATGAAAATTGCCAACTCATTAATTTTAAGAAACAAGTAACACCAAACACTCCTGCTCATCAAGACAAACAAAACGAGTAGTCATTTTATAGGTTTTCATCAATTGCTTCAAAAGTTAGGACAGTTTTGGTTTTAGCAAAATCGTCTTCAGCAGGGCAAGCGTAATGTAGCAAACAGGAAGATTCGACCGTGTGTCGCATAGTTAACACGATTACAACAACCACACACGCGGTCAAAACTGTTGGTCAATAAAATATACAGTCTTGTTAGACTTCAGACGTGCAAGTAAAGGGACCATGTCACGGCTATTCAAGGCATTTCTAAGATGTACAAAATTCTCCACAAATCAAAGGAAATCTAAAAATAACAGGTTACGTGGTAGAAAAACCTAAGAGAGATTATGATAAGTTGAAAAAAAATCGTGGATGGTTAAAATTTGGGGAAGATTAAAACGGATTACAAACTCTCAATTTATTTTCGGTCCAGGCTAGACATTAATAAGTTAAATCCAATTCGCTGTCAAAATTGTGTTGCTTGTATTTAGACACTTTGTTTTCACAATAAATAACCATTTTATCATGTCTTGTCATGTTATCCTGTTGAGCTAAAACTTGTGTTTCATGACTGTGAAGGCTTTGTTCCTTATATGACTACAGAGCATGCGCATTACCGTGACATAGTCCCTTTAATGGTGTTTGTACGTGACCATGCCCGAATGTTCCACAACAACCGCAACACGTCCCAATGTCAAGGTCAACTACCGGATAAGCTGATTCGTACATCAAAGATACCTCGGCATAACACCAACGTCAATGAAGAGGAAATTGAATATAATTATGAAATAATTAAAGGCCTCGAGGGGGTGAAGCCTGTCTGGCAAGGAAATGCGGAGTTCTCAATTTGTCCTTTGAGGACGTGTAAATATTGGCCACATGGACCCAGTATAACCATAGTTGCTGATGCCACTTCTGGTCATTCTTGTCAACAGCAGTTCTGTTCAACAGGGGTGATAATTATTATTATCTGGTGCGTGATAATTATTATCTGGCGGAGTGGGGTCTTGTCCAACAGTAAACCGAATAAAAACACGAAATAGCACGAGAGGTAGCAAGTGTTGTTGCGGTCTTGTTCAACGCGACCTTTTATAACTTTGTTTCTTTACCATAGGCCGTGCCGGTGACTCAAACGAGTTCCATAATGCTCGGGGGAGGGGGCGGGGAGAGTTGTTATCGGGAGGAGGCATGTTTTCCGATGTACCATTGCGTCAGAAATGTTTCGGCTTATTTCAAGGGAGCGCGCGAGCGTGTGGGTGTGGGGGAGGGGTGGGGTATTATCGGAAGCGGACTTGGTTTCGAAAGTACTAGTGCGTCTGAGATTGTTTGGGCTACTTTTAGGGGTGTTCATATCGGACATTTACGGTAATTGAATCACCAATTGCCATACTCTCGACTATATTTATAACAGGGTTTCCTTAGAAACATGGCAATAAAACTCCATGTCTTTTGTATCCGCTTGATGTTCTATAACTTAATAATAATATCAGTGCTTATATAGCACATCCCACGTAACGTCTCGATGCGCTTTACAATGTTGACTAAATGCAGTATATTCTATACATGAACAAGACGCACAAGGCAGTAACTCCAATTCAATAGATGCTGTGAAACCAACCACTTAGTACAGTACTAGACACCATAACTAAATCTGACGGCTTTCCCACGACCGCGGTAAGCCTATGTACTTCATTTCAGACCGCAAATGACCCCCAGCAGTACAACAGAAAGGAACCAAAACAAGTAAAGATGCCTCCTAACCTTTCCGCCGGTATAGACATGTCTGGAGTGGTGGCCGACTGTCACAGCACATACGACCTCTCCGTGGTTTAACTGGCTGATCTGTCGGGCGTGCCGAGGAATGTTAGGGCCCATCAGGGCATCAGGGGGGAAGGGGACGGGCTGCATTTGCCCATCCCCACTCACGTGAAAAGAATAGGCCGGTTTTCCTGTAGCTGTGTGACTTGGAAGTAGCGGCGATGCTCCAACACTCCGGGGATGCGAGGCGGGGTGATCGAAACCCTACAACGAATTTACAAACTGTTTCAGAGCTTTAGTCTCCGATTCCCCGGCGATTTACCAACGGAAACCTCTGGCACGCAAATCTAACTTGTTTCCCCCACAAAACACCTTAAACTTATCTTTAATAACAGGACGTAAGAATTAGATTTGGGTCAGGAAAGATAACCTTTCAAAAACCGATTCAGCCGGATATAAAGAAATAAAAACTATACTGAATATTCGAGTGCTTATTACCTAAATTTAGTTCAACGTGTTTAGAATTATGGGAATGCACTTTAGTCTTTGTGCGTTGTTCTTGGGATGTTTAAGAAAGACAGAAGAACTTTTACTACTTGACCCTTGTACAACATTTCCCCCAACCCACCCTCATCAGGTATGTTGTGTCTGAAAACCCTCACACATAGGAACCATGTTACGTGTATGCCTGCCAATCATGGATAGCTTATCAGGATGACCAGATAATAAATGGGACACGCGATAATGAACTCTGTCCTTGGGGCTCGGAGGCGGCAACAAACTAGCCTTAAATCACACCCTTTAAACAGTTTATCCTAGAGCGGGCCGAAACACCCCCCATGTGAGCTGGTTGCCGGGGCCGGAAGTGAGCTGTTTGGCCAAGAGTTTGTGATATGCCTGACATAGTTACTGAATTCCGTGGCAGAGCACGTCTTCCGCCAATTTGGGTGCGATACTCGCAAATCAAGCAAATGTGCGAAAAGATTTCTACTTCTTTTTTGCACGCGTATACAAAAACCAAAACCAAAACCAAAACCCTGCGAGTACATAGTCTTGTTTTTATAGCTCGCAATTCTAGCACTGAAGCTTTCAAAAGTGAAACTCGGCGACCCTTGAAAAGAAACGATTTTCCCATTAAAACAACCGCAATTCTCTGTACTAAGCTGCAGTAGTCAGACATCACACAGAACACTTTGGCTCAAACTGCGAAGGGAGATCACTCGATGGTCCGGAAATCCCCGACCGACTAGTCCGGGAAATTATAGGAGCAAAGAGATCTCTCCACTTCTAATTTTATTTTCTATTTTCGGAAATAAGTTCACAACAATAATGTAATCAAGCGCTTGAAAATAGAAACACGAAAATACAAGTAAGACTGAACTACGCGAAAGGCATCTTCAGAATATTACACAGATATACATCAAATGTAAACGAGACACAGCCAGGAATATTTACAGAGATCTTCTGATTCATCCCTTCCCGATATACTGTCCAGCTTGTGACTAGCTGCTTAGTTTAAGAAGAAAGTACCGCATAAGCTTTTGATCAGTAAGTATGATCAGGAAGGTGAGAAGGCTGTCCAGATTTGTTCTAGCTGTTTCTGGTAAGGGTGTCTGTGTAAGGCGCTTACCAGCGGAGCTCGTCCGTACTGGGACATACTGTTCACCATCATGGACGCCGCTGAGAAGGAGGTCGGACTCGACAGTTCCCTGAAACACGAACAGCAAGGGTTATCTTTTGCTGCCATGATTACACCAAAAACCACTGTGTTTACAGATCTAGAAGACACAAATCCCGTCTAGGTATACAATACAAGTTTCCCGTTAGCATCAGACGAATAAAACATCGGTGCGTCTGGTTCTTATCTATCGTGCGAGACTCGCAAAAGCAGCTGACAACGACAACAGTTTTGTAACGGCTCAACCAAACCAGCCCTTTGCTCGTTATTAACACCACATTTCCAGGCGAATCTTTGAAAACCAGCGTACTGACTGTAGACAGTATCTCTCACATGATATTATCTTATGCATCAAAATACCGAATTATCGTTCGAAGTAACTCATTTTTGCAAATTAAGACTAAATTTCATCAAATAAAAAGCTCTAATCCTATCTGGCTAAAATGTTCCAACAAATAAAACAGAATAAATTAAGGATTTTGAGTTTAAGTACAGGATGGCACGGATGGAAACGGATTACAATTTTTAGACTTGATTTCGTATTGGGTTAATCAGAAATAAAGTTTAGCCAAAATATAGAATATTTTTGATTTTGACATCGACTCTCGCACATTGTTCATTGTATTCTATCGTCACACCTGCTGATGTCTTGTTTTACTTGAAGTTATTTCTTTTATAAACATTGAAACCATTTTCCAGCAATATTTATGGTAATACTTTAAAACTGCAGCGACACCTAGACGCGTAAAATGTCACACGAAATTCCGCGAAGGGTTTGAAATTCGCGGTAGAGTCGCCCCCCTATGAAACTTAATTGAGTGCCCCCCCGGATGCAAACCAAAATTGCGGCGAGTTGGCCTGAGTACGAGTTTAAGTCGTTTGAGTCTCTTGTCGTCTCTTGCCGTTTCCTTGTCACATGGATTGAATGCCAGACGTTTGAATTGTTTTGTTCCAAGTTTCTAAAGTTTCTCTGCCAAAGACAATAGTACAAACAACAACACCCGACTAGGTTAAGGTAAGTTGAAACTTTCTATTCATGATTGTGAACCTGTTCAGTCCGCAGTCAGCGTTCAAGATCTCGTGAAATTTGCATTAGACACGAACAAAAGTTCCTGCATTTGAAGTCGTGTATCTAGACATGAAAGCAGTATCAGTATGCACTTGGTTATTCTATGTTTGCATTGATGAAAGAGATTTAGTTTACTGCCTGTAAATGATGCCATTACGGATATGAGGAAAAAACACATGCAGCTTTTGAACTTAAATTTGATAATAGGCGAGACACTAGTCTACACAAACAGGTGATTTTCAAGGTCACACAATCAAACATATTGTTAATTGTATTTGTGGGATTATTGATTTATCAGCAGTTTACGACTGTCATAATAACCTAAAGCACACACAATCTGCACATCTTTTACCGATCTGCAAGTATTAATTAGACTTGTATTTCCTACTTATACAATTTTCAATAATCAATAACTATTTATATTGTCAACTCTCTACTTAAAAAGAGAACAGTTTTACTCATTAAGAGACTTATAGTTATACTTAATATAGTCATGAATAGTTCTGATTCGTTGAAACTTCATAATATTTATGGATTAAAAGGGTTAAATTTAATCCTTAACTCCTTAACACGAAATCGTGAAATTTGAAGTCTTTGAAGAATTGTCATAATAATCATAATGCTAACTTGACATTAATGTATTCTTTTCATTCACCAACTCTCTTTATACATTTCACCTTGTACAGATAACTTCAGGCCTAGGGTGTCTTTTATCTTCACAAGCTCAGTATTAAAAAGTGTAGCTTAATATAATTTTAAAAAGGCATTTCCTTATTGCTCAACAATCCAATCAATAATCCCATAGTCACATTTCAAGGACCCAAATCTTGCTGCTAATAAATAACTACTGCACAATCATGCCATTAGATTCCCCACCCCCTCTATGTGCACAACTTTGACGTTGTGCTCCCATATCGCCACAAAATGACAATGCATGCTTACCCGCTAATATTATGGTTGCCTACAAAGGGGTACGGACCACTTGGTACAGAAATGGGATTCCTAGGTAGAGCAGGCGAGGCTGTTGGATGAAAATGAAAAGTGTGAGAACAGGATAAACTGTCAGCAGTACAGTATCAACCAACAGCAAACTTCACATGGGAACCCTCCACTACTGACAGGTCAGTTGTTGAAGGACGCAGGATTACAATCTATATATACATATATCTACATGATTGTGTATTCATTATATGCTTAACACTGTCTAGTATTTGACATACATAGCTTTTGTTAGTTTTTGTTTTTGTTAGACTGGTTAGATGTATTCGTGTTTAATTTCTTATTAAACAACTTTGATATTGAATCTGAAATGAGCCCTGAAATGTCACACTTCCTAAAACATGGCCCACCACTATTTACTGTATGTATGTGCACATGAGTGGAAGCGAAGAAGATGTGACATAAAAAACTTTAGACAACAGTGAAGCAAAGTTACAAATAAATAGAAACCCAAAGTAGGACTCAGGGATGTAGCTAAGGTTTCAAATAGGTGGACATTTGACTGCTATAGACGGGTAATTGAGTACCAAAAGCATGTTGAGCTTCTAGTAGGGTTCGAGGGAATACAAGTCTTTCTCATCCGGTAAAATCAGCACTCTAGCCAGTTATTTTTGCCGATTTCTGGCTTCAATCTACATCCCTGAGGACTGGTGTAACTTTAACAGAAGCACTTACGTATAGGAGCTTTTACTACTGACGGCGACGATCTTGGTGGTGGACTTTTTCTTGCGACTGCTGCCGACTCTGACGAAGATGAAGGTATCTTGTTTTCGGGAAGCTACAACACAACATATTGCCAATGGTGAGCAAAATACTACAGATCCAAGAGCAACTGTAGTAATAATATTGCAACACTACACCCACAATCTAACCCTGCGATAGAATGGCATCCCATCCAGGGGGGAGCAGTAACATTCTCAGTCTCTTCATGCTGGGGGTAGACATATGATGGACTGGTATCCCATCCAGGGGGGAGTAGTAACACTCTCAGTCTCTTCATGCTTCAGAAACCAGTCGAGAATTAAATTCCAGCCCTGATAAGCCTTTACTTTACTTTTACACACACAATCTAATAAAACCAGTTACATGTACGAGGGAGACATATTTACCACAGAATGCTATTAAAATGCACATCAAAAACAAATTTTGGGTATTGAATACAGCATGATATTTACATTAAAAACGGCAACAGAGCTACTCTTAGCAGAGCCGATTCTTGTTAATAACAATTTCCATATAAATCATATTAATATAACTACACTGTACTGTACCATTGTCTAACTCAACTTCGGGGTATTTGATAATGTGATTATAATAAACAGCCTTTCGAGTGTTTGATAAGATTTTTAAACAATTAAAGTTCTGGTTAAGAATTTGAGTACATTTTTCAGCACATATCAAAACATGGTAGTGATTAAATTCTTTGTGTTTGCTTAATGATCTATTAACGAGTTTGATAATTTATAGGTAAAACTAAATTGTAATTGATTCTTAAGATCATCAAGGTGGGAAGTAAAGGGTTTGAACATGTTTCTTATCAGTCTACAGTCTTTTGATTTGATTTCGAGGATTAGGTTCACAGTACTTGAATGCACATTAAAGTACTCCTGAAATATTTGTGTTCTCCATGATAAAATTATGCTAAATACTCTTTTAAAGTTCTAAAGATAAAAACAAACATTTCCAGTCCACTTGACCATCACCAGGGGATTACTATCAAAACTCTATTTTAAAAACTAAGAGCCAGTGAACCGTGGTTAAACCTGATGATGGTCAAGTGGACTGGAAAAGTTTGTTTTTAGCGATATATTTATCATACTTCAGAAATGTTCCATACAAATACAGTGTTTCTGACTGTGAAGGAGATGGATAAAGTTTCAAACGAGGGAACAAAATAAGGCACTGGTTGCCTGGTTGCGAGAAGGCAACGTCTGTGATAATATAAAACAGGTGTTTAAAGATGGCCACAGAAATGATTAAAATACCTTGGGGTGTTTTGACGAGGGTGTAGAAGATGAAGATGATGGATTACTAGGTGGACTTGCAGCTTCCTTTTTAGGTTTTTTGTCACCTATAGGTGGTGAGTCGGGTCCGTTTTCCACTGCAGGAGAGGGCGGATCCTAAGTGAATGAGAACAACCACACACGGGGTACAATGTATGTCAGTGATCCACATTGAACAAAAAATACAAATGCAAAATAGTATAATTATACTAAGTCTAACATATATTTTACAAAAAACCGATACTATTAAATTCTAAATTTATGCTACAATAAGTATATCTTATAAAGAGCACAAATAAGGGACAATACAAAACACAAGAAGACCAAGTTCTGGTCACTGTTGACAAGGGTCTGGTTGGTCAGCAAAAGTACCCATAGTATAATAACCGACTGCTTGATTGTCTAAAGTCTTTAATCAAAGAGAGTTAATTTAGTTAAAAGTCGCACATATTGCCAATATGGATCCATTCATCAAGTGGATGTCTACTCAGGCAGGGAACATTCATTTTGAAATTATCCAGGTACATTTACACGAGACACTTGGACACATCCTTGCTTTGTTACTGGTTGGTGTAAAAATGTATACCATGCAATTACAAATAGCAGAAGATCAACATATACGTGCGAACAAATGTTGTGAAATGACATGGTATATACATGCACCACTGACAATTCAGGTACACCGACACCAAGCAACTACCGCCAGCTTTGCAAGCAAGTAAAATTAAACTAGTGATTATTAACAAGCAATCAAGCAATCATGTGGTCAATAAGTCTGAATCTGACTGTACAGTATAATACCTCATTTGAAACATCTACTACAAGTTCACTGTCGCTCTTATCACCGTCGCTTTCCTGAAAACCAAAATTAAAACTGATCAACTCCAAGGTAAGGGGCTCAGTGCTGTTACTTCTTCATCCAGTCAGATTCAGTTAGGGTTAGAGTGATCAACATTGTTACAGGTTAAAATAATTTAGGCTAATCCATGTCAATATATATTATTAATTTATATTGATTAATTATTCATTAAGACATAAATTACACATTTAAGCATTGCTCTAACATCTGGGCATTACTATCTATTCAGCTGTACAGCCATTTCAATATGAGCACATTCAAAGTTACAGCCTAGAATGTCATGAACGTGTTGCAATTATGCTAGGAGTAAGTTGACAGACTGACATGAATGATAACGAACTTGTTACAGTGAGCTATTACTGTAAGAACTTTAGACCGATTTGTTGTAAAACTGCTAACACTAAAAGTCCACACTATTTGTAGTCCCATAAAAGACTAAGAGTAGTCTAAATCTTCTGTTATACAAGTCATATTAATTCCACATGCTTTGATTTAAGAAGAATATATTTCATCCCCAGATTTGTGTACAAATAGTCATCTCGTCGAGAGTAATCATCGCTGAGTTTCAATACAGGAATTTTATGGTCGTCATTAGTTGATTTTTGATAGAGAACAAAACACAGGGTTCCCATCCTTACTGAATGGGGACCCTGATAACAACAACAACAACAACAACAACACAAATTGAATGAAGCGTACTTACTGGACCCGATTCGTCTCTCTTTCTCTTGATGTTACTACTTTTGGTTCCTATAATTATGTGACAAGGTTTTGAGCAAAATTTATAAAAATGTAATAATAATAATTTATCAATCTGTATTGCACATCTTTCCATGAAATGATCAAATGCGCATGCGCCTTTAAAGATGGGTCAACAGCGATATCAAGAGTGTTATTAGGGCGAAGAGGAAGGCTGGGAGAAGAAGGCACGCCTCAAATACCCAGCAGGACGATTACACAACATCAAGGTTGATAGAATGACACTTTCAAATTACATATGATCTATAAATATATCATATAATCTTATAAAAAGATTTATTTTTCATATTGAACAGTAATTAAATCATTTTCATGGTTAGGGTTAGGGTTAGACGAAGGGTTAGAGGGCCAGACGAAGAGAAAAATATATATTTATCATACATACATACATAGTTACATAAAAATAAATTGCAGCACAGTATGATAGCTTTGCAGAACAACTGAAACTACGAGATTAGGAGGGCACCTTTTCAAATGTAATGTAAAACCTTTCATCTAAATAGTTTTTAATATCGTCATGTAATGCAATATAATTTCATTCACTTTAATACTGTTCGTTTACAAGTCTTTTACCTTTCTACAATGTAAATGCTAAATATTTTACACTTTTGTATTTTTAACTCTTGTAATTTCTACTTCTTTTTTCCTGGACCTCCCTGAAAATCCCTTCAGTGAGAAGAGCCTCCAGATGGAAGATTATTATTATTATTATTATTATATTATTATTATTATTATTATTGTTACTATTATTATTATTATTATAAATTATGAACCTATGTTTGGATTTTGCTGCGGCTTACCGTTCATATGTCTTTCCAAGTCTGCAGGCCGACCATCTCGACCATCTCGGTCGCGGTCCCTATCTCTATCCCTGTCTCGATCTCTATCTCTATGTCCATCATCACTTCCATGAGAAGACATATCTGAAGCTCTGTATTTTTCTCGTTCTCTGTCCCTTTCTCTTTCTCGATCTCTCGACATTGATCCCAACGGTGACAGGGAGTTCTACATGGAGAACAATACAATGATTATAGTGAGTACAATGTTTCTCATTGTGTCAACGTTGCAGTCAAAAAAAATCTATTTAAAGTTTTACATAAAGGTCCACTAGCTTGCAGCCAAGATTTTAGCAGATTTTTAATGATCAATATATTTATAGAACGGTCAGTAGAATGAATATCAAGGGAATTGCCTTATACTTATACGTCGGATTGACTTATAGTCCGCAAAATACAGTACATGTAAACACAGAACCGAGGTTAAAGAAAAATGAAATGAAGTATCGATCATTGTCAGACGTCCACTGAAAGATGGACTGCAAGAAATATTTTCTGAAAAGGGGTAAGCATTTACTCAGCCAAATACGGCATATTATGTTCTGCAAGGCAACATTTAAAACCTTAACTTGTTAAAGACAAAAAGTTTTAAAAACCTGAAAGGTCATCCAGTTTCTTACCATCCCCTCTATGAATGCGAGGAACATGAAAGAGAAAAATATAAACAACAACATATGTCAGCACCAGACTAATAGAAGCACTAATATATAATAATAACAATAATAATAATAATAATAATACTCCCCCCTTCATTAGTATCTACAATTTAAGCTAAAAACAATCTAACTCTAAACTATACCATAATTATGGATGCATATATTGGAAGGTGTCAATACTAGTACAAAAATCATGGGACATGTTTTGAACAAGTCTCAAAGTTGGGCTTATTTTGCCTGTGTTGGCTCTTTCTTGAGATCTTATTTCCACCAGATCTTAGGCTCCAGTCTCAGTTTGTATTTCGAAACTCATGAATGTCTTGCCATTCAATTTCCATTTTCTCAACTGGATTTATTGATCTATTAAGACTTATGAATGTGTGCACTGGCATTTGCCCTACACAAAATGTTTCAAGTACTTAAATCAGAAATAAATTTAATTTTTTTAAAAAAAAGTTACACTCAGGTTATTTTCTATTGGAGAGTTGGAATTACCATAAAAAGTTGTACTATTCAGGAGTCTAAATCTTCATACAATTGTCCATTTCCCTATTACCAAGCAGGGATGTAGATTGAAGCCGTAAGGCGGCAAAAATAACCGGCTGGAGCGACAATTTTACCGGCTGAAAAGGACTCA
>JANUFV010160204.1:1445-13493 GCA_024757865.1 Epizoanthus scotinus | reverse complement strand
GTCCGCTCTCGCCCAGCCAAACTAGCTCAGACCCCAAGGCTAGTTTAGGCTGGGCGAGAGTGGACCTCTGGCACCCAGGGTAGCCTATTATATATATTCCAATAATAAAAGCACTAGAAATAGGAGTCCGCATCTCCTTTCTGAACTTCCTTGCCACCGAATTTCAGATAATTGTAAATATATTGGACGTATATCTCTAATCTATAATAGTAAGTTGTTTAGTTCAACGGGATATTCATGGGCGACCATTTCTATATATTTCAATTAGAAAGTACTGGAAATAGGCAAATCTTATATTGTGTCCGTATTTCGTTTCTAAATATAACAATTTTTCTTTCCTGCAGTTTTTGAGTTCATTTCTGTTTATGGAATATACCTTTGGCTATGTCACGGTAACGTGCATGCTCTCTAGTCACCTTCACAGTCCTGAAACACAAGTTGTAAGCTCAACAGGATAACAGAAATGTGAAAATGGCGGTAACGTGCATGCTCTCTAGTCATGTCAGAAACAAAGCCTTCACAGTCCTGAAACACAAGTTGTAAGCTCAACAGGATAACAGAAATGTGAAAATGGCTACTGAACCGAAATTAAATTGAGAGTTTGTAATCCGTTTAATCTTCCCCTATATTTGCCATCCACGTTCCATTACGACTTATCATAATCCCTTTTAGGTTTTTCTAATACGGTAACCTGTTATTTTTAGATTTCCATTGATTTGTGGAGAATTTCATACATCTCAAAAATGCCTTAAATGAATAGCCGTGACACTTTAATGTAAAATATTATCACCTTTGCTAATTTTAAAGTGCGTCTTTCACATTCTAAATTCAAAATATATCGGTGTGTGTTTACTTGATAACTTACGATTATTATTATTGTATGCTTGATTAATTACTTGTGCGAATATCCCAGTTGTGTTCTGTACATCTCGTCCAACTACTCACGGTAGTCAGTTAAGCAGCAAATAAACAACAAACAAAACCATCTTCTAGAATCCAATTGCAAATACGAGCGCGAAAGAGTGCGGTGAAGTTGGAAACGTGCAACGAATTACACTGAAGTGAACGACGCTTTTGCAAGTTACATGTAACATGAATGAGGCCTGTTGCAGTAGAACCAGGTTAATACGACCATCTTGTGTTACAGATACCTATTTTGCTTTGGTTGGAGCAGACACATAAAACCTAGACTCTTTATTGCGGATATTTTCCCGAAATAACGTTGACAAATTTCTTTCAAAGTACCAAACCATGTTGTGCTATTAGTACTACTATATCGTACCTTGAACACAACCGTAATTGTTGCTTCCCTAAGGGGTTTACAGCATCATGTTAATGATGACTCGTACACTCTTGCTGTCTATAAGAATATACTTTGTAACATTATTGAGGCTGAAATTGGCGATATTCTAATGCCGAAGGCTAAAATTTCAGTTGCTTTACGAACATATCGTTGTCTGTTGTCGGATAAAATACAAATAGAATCACATAATATTTCAAATCGTGATAATAAAATCTTTCCATTTTCTAACAAATCCAGCTATCAGATTATAAATTAAACTAAAAAACTAGTTCTACTAACAAAATCAGTTATCAGCTGACAAAATATTGTTCGATATTTCAATTTCTGGTCACATTCATTTTATTAAACTGCAATACAATACTTAGTAATCTAAGAATATTCATCAGAGTATTTTCAGCCTAAAATCAGCATGAAAAATATACTATCTTTATAGTTATACAAAAAATGAATGTAATTGGGTTAAAAACTCCAGGGCATGCAGCTGGTAGGGTCGTGAGTCAGCGCGTGTTCAAAAGCGTTCGGTAACTTGCTAACATTCATTGTAGTAGGGTGAGGATTCTGCGCCAAATTCGAAATTGGTTGCGCAATTGAATTGGACATTGCAGTAACGTAACGTTTTAAACCTGTCTCAACATAATCGCGTAACAAGTCAATTTCACTCCATTTTGATGATTTAGTGTTTCCTTATATGGCATAAAGCATTTCCTCATGCTATTTGTACTATCAGCTCCCGGTATGTGGACGTGCCTAGATATACTGCACTTTGTAGCTCAGGAAGATTCCTACCATGCACAAAGCAGTTCAGGCACGCCACTCTATTTTTGTCATGTTATTTTTCAATATAGCAAACCGATCGACTTTATTTAGCTTAAACCATTGTACAATAATCGAGCAATCTTAAAAAGAGTAAAGTGGAGAGGGCTTTGAAGAAAACAAAAATAGAGAAGCAGTAGCGTGACGACGTGTCGTGATTTTGGTGTCTGTTCAAAAATAGATCACAGTTTTAGACCAATCACAGCGCGCGTTATATCTTGTTTATGGTATAATCAAAAATAGATCACACTTTTAGACCAATCACAGTGCACGTTTTATCTTGTTCATTGGATGATATGTTTCAACCATGTTCCGTTATAGTGTAAAGTTTACAATCCCATTACTGGTAGCATGAATATCTAAATAGGAAATGCAAGAAACCACGTTTCTCATTTAAAACAAATCATGATGAATTTCCACGTACGCCTCGTCGCTTAAGGCAACAGCTTAGGAGTGACTGTTATCGAAACTATGATCCTTGGAGTTACAATAAAGACGACCTAACATGCGAACTCTCACGTGGTAAAGGTTGTCAAGAAAGCATCAAAGAAACTATATTTCTTCATTTTATAAATTAATTGAAGCGTCTGGTCTCAGCGAATCTGACCTCATCCAATTCTATTTATTGGTTGTGTCAGAAGCGGAGTATACCGTCCCGTCATCTATAATTCCTTGTCAAAATACTATATGCGCAATGGCAATGAACGAATTTAAAAGATGGCTTTACGCACTAAGAACTCCTTGGATTCGGTCGATATTTAAAGATTACAACAGCGCCACGTTAGCTGTAAATCTTTCCGCCCAGGAAGAGCGAAGAATTCCATTAGCTTTGATTTTTTTAGGAAGTTGCTGACAATCCTGCGCACAAACCCCGTCATCTGATGCCATCTGCTTCATCTCTCAGATATTCTGTAATAAAATATCGTAGTGTTAACATTCTCATGCAAGATCAAAACAAACTATTTCTGGAACATTTTTTGCAATGAAAGGTGCAAAATATTTTAAGCATAATTAAAATATCGGTGTTTAAAAACAACATTTTAAGTTTTTAACATTTTTATAAACGTTTCTTATTTTATTGCGTATTTTGATATGCGAATACGCAATTCAGCCAATATTCTATCCTATCCTATCCATCCTATATCAATGAATACATTAAAATTAATAAATTATAAATATAATTCATAATAATATAATAAATATATAATAAATATAATTTATAATATAAATTTACTGATAATATAAATTTATAATATAAATTTTAAGCATTGCAACTTATCCTTATTATTTGGAGATGTATTATGGTACAAACATATTGTCATTTGTCATTCTTACATTCGCGAAATAACGCTGACAAAGTTGCCAGTATTTTGTGAAGCATTTTCATACAGAAAAGATTTCAGCCTTAGCAAGGCGAAACCCAGATTGCTGGAGAAGAAACGTTGAAGCTGAGGAAGGCTATTAAGCTGGAATTTGATAGAGAACCTAATTGTTTCTATTTGAGATTTCGGAAAAGAGATATATATGCACAATACAGGGAATGCGGAGCAGGAGTGGCTGGGCCGCTGGGGGCTTTAGCCAATCAACAATACTCTCCGCGGTCCATGCAATATCTTAACAGTCTTAACCATAATTACAACCGAAGATGGTACAATTTTAGCAGCTAAAAACTCTTCATAAATATAACATTACATGAAATAAAAATCACGGTTATTCCTTGGACTATTTCGAGTCCCTGAATGAGTGCGTGATGAGGAACCAGTGGGAAGGGAAGGTGTTTGGGGGTTGATCCTTCCCTTGGTGGAAAAGACGCTCAACAAATTCGTATAAAAGCAGAACAAGTTGATTTAAACTTTATTATCTCTTATAAGTAGCTAGCATCACATTTGCCATTAATTGTATGAATCAGTATACCAAGGTACACTGTTGGACTTGTGTACCAAAACAATTCACGATTTACTTGCTGAAAAACTGAAAAGCCACGTCAACCAATGAATCTTGAGAGCAAGTGAAACATTTCAAGACAGCTGATGGAATAACAAGTCTGGAATCAAAGGTGGGTTATTATATTGGGAATATCACAAGCGCACTTAACTCATGAAGTTAATGGCATCCATCTTGGCCAGTAATATACTGCTTGTATTCAATTCGTATTTGTATGTTTGGCAACGGTAAGTTAAACAGTTGTGGAACTTATAATTTGTAAAACTAAAAATTGCAAATATTCCAATAAGACGCCAGTGCTTCACTGCTTCAGGTCGTTTCAATCTATTGTAAGGTAGACACCACGCAGCCCGACTTTAAATATTTCTGGTTTGTTATTAGTATAAATCGTTTCTGAAATAATATTCAAGTTTTAGCTTTTGTTAAATTAGAAAAATATATGGAAGTTTACTGCCACAATTCCTTGATTGGGAAGATAACAGCACAGCACGCGCATTATGGCGTAGACGTAGTTTATACGGATTTAGTTCTGGATTTGGAGAGATTAAATAATTACTCATAAACATTGGGCCTAGGCTTTCCTCACACAGCAAACAACTAATGCTTTTTATCTTCAACTCCTGTAATAAACTCGGAAATTAAATCTTAATTTACTTGAATACATCACCGATTATCTATTATCTATTATATGACTTGAATTGAACCGAATTAAACGAATAAGAAACTTTTAGAAATTGCAGCAAGTATTGATTTTTGTGACCAAGACAGTTGGATTATACAAATAGTTGACATCAGCTGTTATTGACTTGGTCCTGATCAAGCCTGGTAGGCTACACCCAAATGCTTCAAATTCCTAGTATAACAACGATGCATCTAGAAAAATAATTTTAAAATGACTCTCAGCTAATCTACTTGACATTCACGAAGCAGCTCATATTTCACATTGCTTAAACGATCACTCATCGTCCATCTCATGCAATAAAGCTCCATTTGCGGGAACAACTTCAATTGTTAATTAGCATGCCAGCTTTAGAACAAAAAGACATATCAAGAAAAATACTTGTCATATTTTGACTTTTTACGCCGCTTACACGAACTAATAAACTTGTCACTGAAATGATTATCAAGAAAACTTGCTCGTGGAAATGGGGCATATACTTCGGTGCCCAAAAACATATAACGGTCATATTTTTCACATTTTACTTTTCGCCGTCTGTCCTTTGATACAATGAATTGGCCAAAACATAATCAGGCTCAAAGAAGTGTCAGAACATTTCACAAGTTTTCAGACACATATGCGTCTTTCACTTATTTATCGATTAGTTGCGAAATGAGTTAACGTAACATATGTTGTAACTTTTATATCGCGAATCTGTTCCAGCAATTAAAACTATTATCGAAACAAAACTTAGTTTCCACCTAATTTCTTATCGCTACTCTTAGTGTTAAGCAATGTCAAAATGTTTTGTCACAAAAGATAAGGTAGCTTCAACGAAGAAGGCCGGGTCTCGCTGAGTAGGATACTTGCACAAAACTGTATCATTTACATATTTCCGGCAAGTAAGGTTTGCGCCTTTTGTGATTGTTCAGCAAACTCATAATACATGTACTCATTTATTTGAGGCAGTTATTTCTACTGAAGAAATTCGCCCTCTTTATCAGATTGCTCAGGAAATAAAGATGTATGAACTATACCGTCCGTGGACAGGGACATTAAGCCGTTGGTCTAGACTCTCGACGTTCTATCGGGGACTTAAAAGAACCCACGCACTTGTCGATAAGAGCAGGCTAATGCCGGAGTTGTGGTCTGTCATCTCATCTCTACATGCAGCTTAACCCATCTAGCTGTAGGCTGTTCTCCGGGGTCACACATGGGCCCGTATAGCGGCTGTCATCGCATCCCTACATGCAGCTTAACCCATCTAGCTGTAGGCTGTGCTCCGAGGTCACACATGGGCCGTATAGCGACTGCCAGAGGAGCCTTGTACATGCTTTCGGTTCGACTTCGTGAGCTGTGTCTTTCATAATTCAGCCCAACCGGCTGCGATGATTGACAACAAGCCCAACACAAGTCTTAGTTCGTGTTACAAAACTTCATATGTATGAGTTTCGAAAGAGAAAAAGTCGATATTCGAGAAATTGTGTACATGTGTTGTTCAGTTGCTGCACGTTACTTTCCGTGTCTTCACTGTCTAGTATTGTAGCTGATTGTCGGTATTTTCACTGTCAAGCGCCCTGGAAAGCTATTGGCTAATTGCTTTTCTCCTCAGCCAAATCTTTGTAAAATCGCAAAATTAAAGTACTCGAAAAATAGGCAGTTCCATAATCGCAAAATTTATTTGCCGTAAATCAGATAATAGTAGCCTTAAGTTAATCAGTGTCAGTGTGGATCTATATTAATTTCGCCTCCGAATCTCGATATAAGTGTAAATATATTTTTACAATTAACAATAACAAGTAACAGAAACTCTTCAGTATTACTGAAAAAAAGAATAGATTCTTCTCATATGGAGAATGTCGATGTAAATCCTCATGTTTTCGCTTTGAAAGTGCCAGAAATGGAAAGAGCAAGTGAAAGTTGGTAAGCAGCGAAAATTTAAGGATTCTATTTTTTGCAAGAAAACTACGACACTGACAAAGGTTTTAAAAAACAAAATTATTTACAGATATAAATGTATGGCGAACTAGACCTCGACGGGCAAGCATGAAATCGTCATGCATTTTCTATAAAAGAAAATGGTTTTTAAAACTTCGCCAGTGTTGCAGTTTTTTAGATAAAATCCCCAAATTTTCGCTGCTTACCAACTTTCACTTGCTCTTTCCATTTCTGGCATTTTGAAAGCGCTAACATCAGGATTTACATCGACATTCTTCACGTGAGAAGGGTCTAATACCGGAATTGCAAATATAGCAAATCATATTGTAGAAAATTGTCACCATTCTAAGATGAGTGATATTGTTTTACCATATTGATTATTATCCGAAATTAACGCTCCTATAAATTTTAAATATAATGGAAATGATCGTGATCATAGGAGTTAATAAGTTACAATTCAAGAAAAATAACGCAAAATAGAATTTCGTAAAATTTCCAAGATAAAGAAATTAACGCGAAGGACAGGACAATCAATTGTGAACTCGTATTTATTTTAATAACAACAAAATTGTGCAACAGAACCAAGCTCAAGTAATGACTACTGTGAGTTTTGTAGCTGTTGATTTGTCTGATTCCAAAAGAGATGAGTTCATTTGAATCACACAAAATATGCTCAACCGCTGTTTTCTAATGTTTCATAGAGAGTTAGCCTCGCACAATTTGTAAAACGGGAAATCAACCTCGCTAAAGTTTGAAAACACTCCTCGAAATTCATGCAAAGTTTTGAAGATCGTGTTTTATTTCACATTGCGTTAATTTCCTGTAATATATATAACACGGACGGCTGTACGTACAGTACTGTCACGGAAATAATTGCAACCCTGGTCTTAAAATAGCTCAGTGATCCAGTTGAAACAAGAGTACCATAGAGCAACATAGCCCTGTAAAATTACTTCCGGCTCAAAGCCAACATTGTTGGAAAGTGCAGACGTGACTGGGTGGCCGGTGGTGTGTTAAACAATGACGGACAGATCCACGAGTCTGTTTTGTAAATTCTCAAAATACTATTTTGAAATCATTCGAGAATCGACGGCGCGGCATGAATTCGCAGTGGGAGTCGGTAAATGCATGTGGGCTGAAGACAGAGTGAGTACGCAAACTCTTAGGCAAACAAACCAACCCTTGTCGGCTCAATGGAATGGAATAGAAACTGTTGTTTATGTCAATAGACTAATGCTGCTATCCGGCGACCAAAGTCAAGATATTTTGAGAAACACAACCGGGCCCGTAACTCACTTTATAGAAACGATTTAATGCGTGTTGTCTTATTCAACCAGATATAAACTTGAGTAAGAGCAATCCCATTAAATCTCGTAGAAATGTCTTGCTATAATGTTAATTGATCAATAGTTTAATTTAGTAGAAAAAGTCAACCCAAACTGACTGCCATACGCAATCATAATTGTATTCACATTCTGTCAAATGAGTTCTAGATATTTGGAGATCAAGCTCATCTAAAAATTATATTTTTAAAAAAATCACATTAAAAAATTATCTATATCTGACTACATAGGTGAAATATTTTATTTTATTTTAGTTTCCAGTACCCTAGAAACGAGTTTGTATTTCAGAGCGAAATATTGGGCAAGTAAAATGATTATATTATTGTCTCCGTTTGTCTTTTTCTCCCTCGTGTTATTAAACTATTATTAAAGGGTGCGTCTGACTTATAATTTGAAGTTTTTGTAAATGGTTTGACATGCCTTTACAGCCCTTAGCTGAGTATGTTGATGCTAAACCGATGTAAATCCAATTATCTGTACAGCATTCTTGTGGTTCCCGACACGTGTGTGGCACATAACACTTACATGTCACGCCTCTGCGTTACGTCTACGGAGGGGCACCGCAGGGATTGACCTATTGCATCATTTGCTTGACCCCCTGGCACGCGAACCCGCGCCCGCAGCGCGCGAGAGAAATAGGAGAGGCTTCATTGGAGGCTAGAGATCTGATTATAAAATAGTGATACATGTACAAGTTTAAAATGTTCACACCTGTTATTTTGTAAGCGTAAAAATGTCTTGGCTACTATACATTAAATATAACATTAATAACTAAACCTTAAATTATTTCAAAGTTCACATAAATACGGCAGATACTATCGTAAAATTATACGTTTCTAGATTGAACAGAATCACTCATGTATGTAGTGATATAAATTGTATAATATAAGACGGAAAATGACAAGGCAGATCAACATACATCATATATACTATTCTTTTTAAGGCATCTTTTTTTACAATATATATTTTGAAATACCAGGTTTTTTTGTAATTACCGATTATTTATATCGAAAATCCGGAAGCATGCGCACAAATACTCATAGACTGTTTTGGCCACAGGCGATCTGTTCTCTTCCGCGGGGCAGTTCCGATATGAAGAGTCAATTAATTCGTCTGCGTTGAACAATAGGCAAACATCTACTTGTTAGTAAAATTCAATAATGGTTCACTATAACGACTAAGCAACAACACTTTCTTGTGTTTTACGATAGATATTCGCACCATTTTTATAGTTTTACAGTCATTTGTCAATGAGTTGTTTGCCCAACTATAGCTATTTTCCTGTATACTTAGTAGATTGGAAGAAGTGTTAGTATTAATATATGTCAATAGACATCCTTTAGAAGGTGTGATACTAAAACTAAACGTAACTGCTAGAACGGAGAACGCGATTGGACAACGAGACAACAGCAATAACAGTTACCCACACCTTTACATAAACCCTGACGTGACCTTCTGAAAACAAAGGAGCTCCTTTCAGACTGTAAGCCGAATAAAAGACAACGGAGCTACGTGATAACTGTCTAATTGAGAACATTTTTTGAATACTCCGTAAGCTAAAAGTTGAATTACAAATAGATCGTTGACTCATAACAAAAATTACTTCGACTTACATAGTACAAATATTTTTTGAGATTATTTTAAATTTCCTAACACCCAGACTTTCTTTCGACATACAAATGAAAACAATTTTTGTTAAAGGTGTGTTGATTAGTGAATCGGGAAGTGACACCCACGGCTCAGTGTTCTTTTTGGATTGTGATCGGGCGCAGACATTCCCCAAATTGTCGGGAACAAGGCACAACAGTTTAATTAACACAAGGAATAAAACAATTGTGAAGAACAAGAAAGCTGCGCTTTAGTAAAAGAGAAGAAAATGAACCAAAACCAGTCAACGAGTAACTCAATGATGCTGATGTAAATGACGCTGTAAGCGTGCACAGAAATTACTCGAAAGTAACCAACTTAATGTCAATGATTACCGTCTTCGAAAGTCATAGGGTATAAAAAGCGCGCTTGAGTAAGAATAGAAACATGTTTGAAATGTTGACACATTGTTGTTGTTCAAACTCAAGAGAAAATATGTACCGAATAATATTTCAGCACTGATCTGACCGCAAATGAAGAGTAAGGAAATCCATTTCAGTCTGAAATTGCTAAAACCGGACTAATATCAGCAAATAAAGTAACGACCAGTTAACTTTGCAACGAAAAGAATGGAAAGAATTTGCGTAACTTTTTGCTGGGAGAGCTGTTCTGTTGTTCAGATGAGCACTGAGCTAAACTCAATATGGGATAGTTTATTGTTCCGCCCCCGCTTTTAAAGGCCTTAAAGTAGTTTTCATTTAAAACAAATTTACTTACCGGCAGAGGAAATAATTAACTATTTTACCAGATGGGACTCATCAAGGAAAAACAGAGAGGCAATTTGGGCTAATCGATATGCACTCGGTTGCTCATTCGGTAGTGGTTTCCGCCGTCGTGAACACCCTACGCATTTTCCGAATTCATTTGATGTGTATCGACGCCTGCTGACTCATGACGTATGCGACGCCACTCCTTCGGCTAATTTCACCCGCGGCTATGAAATTAATTAAATTTCCGTCTCATGAGCCCACACGATTACCCGAGGCTGACCTCCAGCCCTATAAAACGCTGGGAGTTTTGTTGACTTTACAGTTCAGTCGCAGATCAGACCAGTTTACACCGACTCCTCATCAAGACAGCGAAACGTACATCAGTTATCGACAGCAGTCAAGAGATGGAACCTATAACAATGAACGCTCTTCTGGTGCTCATATTCGCACTCGGATGCTCAGCTCAACTCAGTCCTTACGAGACAACCGACAGTAAGTACACCCTCTTTGTGTTCTCAATCAAACCTGAGCGTATTCAGCCTCATAAGTGATCACTTTGTTCATTCATTCATTTCTTTTAAATTAATGCTTCTTTCATCATTATTTGCAAGAGCAACACCAAAGGAATTCGTAAAAACTACACGAGGAGTTTTGAAGTTTAGCTGAAACACCTACTTTTTCTGATCGCTTTCTAGTATATATTAATTTGATAAAATAATGCCAAGGGATTCATAGCAATATAAACCTGACTGATGAATGCATATGTGATGTTTATGAAAGCCGTAGTACAGTATTAAGAAATAACCCTAGAAACAACTGAATATCTATGAAGCAAAATTATTCTCATATTGTGTTACTTTGTGTCAATCGCTCGCACTGATTGTTCAGTCTTTCTATATTATCGATTTGTACTGAATGAAATAGTACAATAGTAGAGACTGGCGCATGGCATTGGTTACATTTACAATATACTTTTTGTATTCAATCAGTAAAATCAGTGTAAAAAGAGGAAACATTGAATCTAATAGCAGCTTTCAAAGCTGACGGAACTTCCGCCGTTAAATATAATAACTTTTCCTTGACTTATTTTATTACAACTTTTCCCAGTGCGTTAGATAGCAAAAAGGCATCTTTAGAAACGAACCTGTTGATTTAATACACTTAGCTATAAACAGATTTGAAAAGATTAATTATAGCATAAACTTGAAAAACTGGCAGGAATGTCTCTACTCATCAACACCCGCAAAATCTGATTACTGGCGGAGTGATTTCAAATTCCCTTCCCACAACATCGAATCACGCACGCGTCTGCCGGACGTTTAGGGCGAGTTCGTTTGGCACTAATACGGAATAAGAATAAGAATAATCGGAATAAATTGGAATAATAGTTCGTTTGGGAGCTATTCCTATCCTGGAATACTTGGAATACATTCTGTGTATTCTGTTTCAGGTAGCAGAATGGCCAGAATGTATTCCCTGTATTCCTATTCCGGAATAAGAATAGTAGGAATAAATCGGAATAAGCGTTCAGTTGGGAGCTATTCCTATTCTGGAATACTTGGAATACATTCTGTGTGTTCTGTTCCAGGTAGCAGAATGGCCAGAATGTATTCCGTGTATTCCTATTCCGGAATAAGAATAGTAGGAATAAATCGGAATAAGCGTTCAGTTGGGAGCTATTCCTATTCTGGA
>JANUFV010160093.1:0-13501 GCA_024757865.1 Epizoanthus scotinus | reverse complement strand
GGTTACAAAGTGATACACGTTCCACTTTTTGAGGAAAGCTTGAAAATTTCTATTCAAAAATTCGGTTCCTGCATCTGTATGTAGACGTTGCGGTACACGTCCTTGTTTAAAAATAACATCAAAAGCTCGAATAATTTCAGTTCCAGTTTTATTCTTAAGCAACACCACCCAGGCATATTTGGATAATACGTCAATCACCGTCAGTAGATATTTGTATCCTTTGTTTAGTCGAGCAAAAGCTTGCATGTCCACCAAATCCGCTTGCCACTGTTCGTCAATTCCATTGACTTGCACTCTGTTTTTCTTAAATCGATGTCTCACCGTTTTGTGTAGGGTATAACTCAACTGTTTCTTTAACCATCGTTTTGTTTGTATCGGTTTGATACCGTACTTCGACGCTTCGCGTACAAGTTTGCTTTCTCCGCCAAAAGCAACAGAAGATTTTGGATCGTAATACAGATTTTCCAACCTTCTTTCGACTGTTTTTTTCTCTTCCGTCAAGTTTGTCCTTCGATCTCTCCTCCTTCTCGTTGTCATCGTGAAGGACTAGCACAGTTCCGGCACAACATGCAAAATGACATGACAATTTATCCAAAACGTGAGATATAGACAAACCTGGATCTTTACCGCAACAACTCATCGTTTCAATACCCATAAGGATATGTAATGAACTCGTCGTCGTCTCTGCGCACTCTCTTATTGCATACCAATGCATACATCTTGTCTTGAGAAACCGACCACACCTCTCTTGTCTTGGCATTACGTACGATCTTACTCGGATCGTGCACAATCAGTCGTTCTTCGTCCGATTTGTCGTGACACACCACTTCACACATCGATTTCAGATTCAACACTTGCGCATTACGAAAATTGAGTGTGAAACCACGAATCTTGCACACCTGTTTTCCCTTGTGTGTCTCGTAGGCATAATTCTTGGGACCTGCAGACACAAACTTGGTGATCCAATCATCTTCATCCAATTCGTTGGTCAATTCACCCAAGAAACGTCCACTGTCAGGTTCCCACTCTCCAGGTTTGACCGAATAGATGACACTGTCCGTATCAAAATACAATACGCGTTCATCCAACTTCTCCAGCACGTCATACAACTTGAGTCGAGCATGTGCAGTAGTGAATGCTGCAATGGCAATGTTCGTGTTGTTCAGGGGTACGACAAACTCTTCCTTGGTGCAGTACATCACGTACATCACCGAATCTGAAAAGAAATAGGCATCCAACACTTGCACCGTTTCGTCGTTTAACAATGCAAAAAATTCTTGCGCTTCGTAACAATACTTGGATTTGGTCAGATTGTAATTTTGGGCAAACTTACCCGAAAACGAGTTAAGCATCATCTTGGCTACACTTCGCAGTCCTGGATTGACCTTCATCTTGGACTCTTCCAGCACGATTCCTTCTTTCTCTTTACATTCTGCAATATAACGACTCTTCTCTTCTTCTGTCACACCATCACATGGCCATCCTGACGATTCTTTCTTTAGCTTCAAGAATGTTTCGACATACTTTGAAAAAAGTCGAGTCGATCTTTTTTCAAAATGCATCACCTCGTACATCTCGACAAGTCGATATCCCATCTCCAATGCTTTATTAAGTTCAACACTAACCCAAGTACCGGTCAAACTGCGTTGCTCTTCGTTGTGCTCACACGCTTGTTGTTCTTCATTTTCTGCACAGGTACGGCACAACGGGAACATCAACTTATTGTGGATGCGCAGGGGTAACACGGGATGAAACAGGCCGCGAGGTGGAACGACCTTGCACTTGATTAGGCCAAAGTACTCACTAGGAGGACCAAAGTTAGAAGTAAGCACCTTAGGATGTCCAACAGGGTAAGTAGCGTACATGTTGACAGAGGGGTACAGTGACATGAAATCCTTGTACTGAATCTTCTCGTCGTCGTCAACTTCTTTGAAGAGTCGTACGGCATTGGTTCTTCCCCCGAAAAAGCCATTTTTCTCTTTGATGCTGTCCACTAACGTAAGGGTACTCAGGATGGACTTGACCTCTTCGTCTTCTCTCTTCATACGTGTCCACTCACATTCCCACATCTCCATCACACAAACTCCAGACGCTGCCAATTTGCATCTCTTTTGCAATGTCGACTGGTACAACGAATCCATGGAATAGTGATTGACCGTATTCTTGCAATCTCGATTCTTGTAACATTTCGGGCATCCATGGAAAAAACAACCGTGGAATTCAAACACAGTGTTTGTGAGTCTGTGGAATCCATCCACTCAATAAACTGCCACCATGCGTTCACCGGTACTCTTTCCGTGTTCAATCTGTATGTCAAACTTTCTTTCCAGGTAATACAACCACGTGTAGGCTACGTTCGACTGGTTGACTTTCAGGCGATATCCGCCTATAGGCAATTGACCAATGGTGTTGAATTGAAGAAACTTGGTACGGTAGACCTTGTCGCAAGCCGAAGCAATGGTCAACGACTCTCTAAACGGATCTAGTCCGCATTGTTCCACAAATTGATCTCGAAATTGCAGGCAACACCTTCTCAGGATGTCCACATCCGATCTGCAATATTCTCTCTACGAAAGTCGAATACCACTCGGTCCTGCACTTGTTTGTCATACCACTTCAAAAAGACATCCCTCGTCTCCTTCTTCATTCCATCCGGTCCGTAACTCGAGACTGGCGGAATTGGACCAACGTACTCTTGATTCCGCATCGTGTCAAAAAAATGAGGGAAATACCCCTTTTTCAGTTCAGACAATCCAAAAGTCTTGGGCATATTGGCCAGAGACATGGCCAAAAAATTGTAGTTGTCGATGAACTTGAGTTGAAGCACAGTCATGGCAATGATCTTGGATCCTCTCATCAAAGGTTCGCACTTGACCCCTTTTTTCAGCAAGTAATGCATCAAGAAATAGCCATCGTAGCCTTGCATGTTGTGAGCAATGCAAATCGTAGGTGGTCGTTCATCGGTAAACAACCATTCACAAAACTCACGCGTCGTATCCGGACCAGAAAATGTCCATTCCTGTCCATATTCATCTTGACACATTACCAGATTAGGCACGTGCACTCCACTCTCTTGAATGCATTCAAAATCGTAAAACAAGTAATACGCTTCTTCGTTGTAGCTCTTGTGAATCAAAGGTTGAATGTAACATTGGTGGTCATAAGCAACTAGTTTCTTGCAATTGGAACACTTTCTAGTGTAACAAACATGAGGCACTTTACAATCTCGTTGATATTCTTTCTTACACACTTGACACCATTTGAACATGTCACACGTGCTTTTCTTATGTTGTCCATCATTCTGGTGCAAGTCGTAACAACCTTGACCGTAAAATCCTCTACAACACGAATCACACCAGATCATCGTAAACGTCTCATCCGATGAACATAGACCAGACTTGCACTTTCGACACTTCTTCACACACACATGATGCATCGGATCGCTATAGGGTTTCATGCACGACATACAGCAATACCCCTGTCCAAAGAAAGCAGAGGGTCTGTTTATCAGATCGTAATGTCCGTCACTGTACCATAACGTGATTTGTATTGGGGCTGGTGCACCTGCATAAATGATTTGACCGTTGTGCTCTTGGCTGTGAATCACAATTCGATACGTCAAATTCTCAGAATTCAACGCCTTTTCAAATTCCATGGCTTCTCGTATTCCGCAAGGTTTCAGGGGGATTTTGGCTTTAAGATGCAATTCCATTGCCTTGGTACGCTGCAATCGCGATGCACCATCATAGATTTTACGGTATAACTTTTCGTGAGAATCAGATTTCTTTCGATCGTAATAAGCTATACCAAGCACAATAGCTCTAGCCATGCATATTTCATCATTGTTCTTCACCAGTATGCACGATCGTTTTTTACACATCACATCCTTTACATTGAAAACACGTCCAATCTTCTTGTTGGTTTTGCCACTCCCTCTGGGCATTTCAACATGAATAATGTTAATTCTCAACGAATCATTCAAACTAATTTGTTCATACGACTGCAATACTCTTTGAACTTCATCCATCACTCTTGAGACTGTCAAATACTCCTTGAGCATAAAGGGTAAACTAAAAGGACGTTTCAATCCGTCCGTCATCATGACAAATCTAACAAAGTCATTAGATGCTACTTTAATCAACACTCGATCTAAAATATCAGCCATCATATTGTGAATCATTTGCACCACATCAGCCAACCCCATTACAAAGCTAACAGTGTCTGGCAATGTAAATGTCTAGTCAGACGAAACGGCTCCACACCCTGGATAGGGTTTCACACTAAGTAATCTTGCATTCAACCCTCCACCTACTTGATTTCCAGTCAAGTTGTTCTTTTCATCCATACTTTGCATAACCTGTATCATACGACTGATCAGTACCTAATAAAAATTAGAATGGAGACATGTTTTCATAAAACAACCTTTTATTCACAACTTTCATACTACAATTATTTACAATGTTTTTTCAAAACATAATTACAATGTTTTTCCAAGCATAATAAATAAGAAAAATTACAATGGTTTCTTTTTTTGTAAAAACAATGGTGAATTCAAACTAACTTACGCAACTCTGTCTTATCAATATAATCAAACATTTTTATTAAATTCATAACAAACACTCTTAACAGTTTCCTTCTAACAAAGAAATTTTCACCACACAGTTTTGTGTCCGTATATCTTTTTCGAAATGTCTTCTTAGTCCTACACATCCAAAGTAACTGTTTATAATCCTACAAAAAGACAAAATTATATTTCTTATTATTTTTCCATCTTTTCATACGTCTAAACATCTTTTTCATTTTCTGTAAATGAATCAAATAAAAAATGTAATCACTTAACCTCTTTATCACTTTTCATGCGTAAAATCATCTCTAGTACATTCTGTAGATGAATCAAAAATAAAATTTAATCCACTTAACCTCTCTATTCGATTTATCAAAATGTATTATCCCTTTCATTCTCTTTTCAAGGAACAGTCCTGATTTCTAGAACAAACAAAAAAAATTATATCTTAAACATTAATTTTCTTAAACATATAACATCTTCCGCTTCGGTAACATGATTACACACATAGCAATCATGCCAAATATGACACATGAACTCTTTAAAAAAGAATAATTTATCAGGTGACAAAATATTCTCTACATGATGAACAAAATTATAATTATCATGCCTCATTACAGTTACTGCATCATTTAAAATAACAAATATTTTTACAATTGTATTAAAAAAGGTCATGTGATCACTTTCGGTAAATAATTCAAAACTTTCATTGTCATCACTTCCACTATCTCCCCCATTGCTTTCACCATTGCTTTCACCATTGCTTTCACCATTGCTTTCACCATTGTTTTCACCATTGCTTTCACCATTGATTTCACCATTGCTTCCATTATCGTGTAAAATAATTGGGATGCATCAAACCCATACTCTGAATATAATCTGATTTCAACGTCAGGATCCATATCACCATACTGTTGTTCGGTACTCATATCGTACTCGGCAAACTAGAACATTGTTTTCAGCAATTTTGAATTGTACAACTTAAAGTCGTAATAAGTTTTGTTCGAGTTTTTACAGTCTTTCATGCCATAGGAAACTACAAAATTGGCACTAGACTCTCTCTGCATCTTTTTCAAACGATCTGGAACCCATGCCTTAAATGCGATTCCATTTCTACCCTTCAGTGTAAAAAAAGTAGACTTCCCTATAGAAGTCATTATATTTTTTACTCCTATAATTTTAAACTCTTCCTCGATGGGAACTTCCCTCCACTTTACGAACTCAGCATTGCGTACTTGTTCATTGTAATGATCAAACACTCGAGAAGATGGGAAGTAATCCTAAAAAAGTAATTAATAATTAACAATACGCATATATACACGGTATTACATTTTTAAATAAAAATTTTTACCTCATCATCATCTTCTTCCTCCATACCCGCCGGTACATCCTGTACTTCTCCACCACTGGCACCTGATTCACGGTTCTCCAGAATAGTAGCCATTTTTACTGTCCCCGTGATCGCTTTCTCCAAGGCTTTGCCTCCATCATCTAATATTTGTTCTGGTGTTTGACTGGCTGCTGCTGCTGTTACCGCCTCTGCATAAGTTTTCTTGCTTACAGTAATTGTTGGTTGTTCAGCCATTCTACAATTTAAAAAATACCATTTAGAAACAATCCCATATATAAAAAAGTCAATAAATTCAAAAACATTTTTAAAATGTAAAAACAACTTACATGTCCTTTCACTTGTTTGCTTTCGCTTGCTTGTTTTGCTTTAGTTTGCTTGTTGTTGCCTGCTTGTTCAACTTATGCGATGTCAATGTGCTCCAGGTGTGCTCCTTATATACACTATATGAAACAATGACGTAATATGACGTGTAACCAGTAAACGTGACATGACGCATATACAGTAAACGTGATACTTTGACAAAACCTTAATGTTATAGGGTGGGTTACACCCCCACCCTTAAACATCGATATTATAGGGTAGGGGGTACACCCCCACCCCCCATACATACCATACACGCCATATACCGTACACGTCATACCGTACACGCCACACTTATAACGCAATATACACGTCATTCGTATAGTCTATATAAACGTGAGTGCTCCACTCGACACATTGCACACTCACATTTTTGCAAAACAGCAAGAAGCGCAAATAGCAAGAAGTAAAAGGAAACGTAATCTTACACGATGCCGAGATACATGCAGACCCGACGTAAGGCAAGTCGTGGCTCACCTTATCGACGAGACGACATGCCTGGTCTTATCGATGTCGATGATCTTGTCGATGTCGTTGTTATAAATGATGATGATGTACCACCGGACGTCGAGCAGGACGCCTCCAGTGACGCTAACGATGCCCAAGATGCTCCAGCACCAGCCACACCACCATCTGCTGTCGAACAAGGGGCAAGCGTCACTGGACAAGAAGATTCTCCGTCCACCACCACCGCCCAAGATGCTCCAGCCACACCACCACCACCACCATCTGCTGTCGAGCAAGGGGCTACGTCCACCTCTACCTCCACCGATGACCCGTGTGTCATATGTTTCATGGGCCCTAAAGAGAAGGACGAACCAATCGTAACTACAATCTGCACCACCTGTCACGTACAGCTGCACCAGTCATGCGCGGATAGGTGGGTCACCAACCGCATGCAAAAACCAACATGCCCGAAGTGCAGGACCCTACTACCCGTGGACACCGCAGCTGTACGGAGACGAATGGCTACCGACCAAAGCGAATCCGTAAGTACCCGTGGTGTATACCCTTGTCGTACGTGTGGGGCTTATGCTGTACAATGTCCAGATGGTTTCTACTGGTGTAGACGGTGTTCGATCCTCTGTCACATACCCAACATTTGGGACGATGTGTGGAATGTGTAGTGCATTTGGGGCAACGGTAAAAAAATGATGACAACATATACACTGTTTACTATGTGGACGTGTGTATTAGTCTGATTTTTACGCCTTTTTTAAAATTGTAGTTATATAGATAGACGGGTCGCCACCGAGGAATCCTCGTGTCAAAGTACAAACAAGCCTGTATTTGTCACCGTAAAGCTATTAAGACATTAGCTACAGTTCATCGTACGGTAGTTCTCGAATGGGACGAGGCTATTAACAATGAAAATGATGCTTTTATTTACACTAATAATTACAATCCAGTATTTTTATCACTTATGACCATGCTACATGCAATATACTGTAGAGTATTTCCAGAAAATAGGAAGCACGTCAGGGTTCTAATGTATAACTTTAGAAAGGTATTAGATGAAATTGACTCTGATCCATTACAATTTCCTATTGCCGAATGTAATACTGAATAATCTTTCTTTTTTTTAGCTGTGGCGTGCAAGTTTAGCTACAACAGCTATTAAATCTTCGGATAGCAATAGCAATCTTTATGCCGAATGTTACGTGTGTAATAGAGATTGGCATTTTTATAGAGAAGACCATGCACGAGAATTTCTTATTTTAAGTCATAATCACATTGATCATAATCAACCAAGTACATTTATACTTTACATTCATTATTGTCACAATTGTGCACAAGAACATGTATGTTTTTCTAGAGAATCCTGGAAAGTAATTAAGGATAGTAGTAGTAGATGCATTAATTATTTTTATTAGAGATGAAAAAGTAATTTTAGATCATTTTTTATACATTTACAGATACATGCTGGAACTATAACGGTTTTTTACTTTGAAGATGGACCTGTTTTTAACACCTCTTTAGGACATTTTTTTCATACCGAACAAGAAGCACGTTTAGATATTCAAACTACGTATTTGGGTCCTATTAATTATCTCGTTGTGTGTCCAGATTGTTGGCCTCTAGAACACATCTTTCCTAATTTAGAAAGTGTAAACCTTTGACTTTTTATAGAGAGATGTCCTCTTGAATCAAGACGTGAGATTAGAACTCGTGGCGGCCCTTATGCTACTTTCGTACCTAATTTGTTAGCTATTGTCAACCAGATTTAGAAAGTTCGCTCTTTAATTACATTTACTTGTGTTTATTAGGTAGGTTTACAACGACACCATGGTATAATTGCACTATATCGAATTCATGATCTTCAATTCAATGATATACGCGTTATGCAACACCCATGGATCGATTACAGTAATCGATCCATTCGATGGAGACTAAGAAGTCACAGCCCTGTTATTGGATATAATCGTTGGAATGGTTTCATCCTTAGATGTTTTTAATGCGGTGAACTTTATAATATAAACGAAGTATTTATAAGTACTGCACTTGAAGAAATAGATCTAAGATTGGAATTACTACACACTAATGTAAATAGTAGACACATAAATCAAATTAGGTATTTTTTTCCATGCATTCATACTTCCAGGACACAACATATCACTGTGTTTAGGTCTTACTTTACTGAATTTGTAAGAATTTATAAACGATCACTTTCCATGGGTTTCGTGCTATTGTGAGTAATAGGCAACATGACAGATATATTACTTATATAAAATTTTTATTTTACAGTTTGAAAATTGCATTTGTCCAGATCCAGAATGTAGAGCCAGATTTAGATTCACCATGAATCGTCAAGTAGTACCAAGACACACCAGATTTAGTTACATGCATCACCGATGGGCAGAATTCACTCAATTAGTTGGATGGAGATTAGATTATCACAGTCCTATTATTGAACACTGTAATTGGTACATTTCTATTTGATGCATACAATGCAACGAAGATAGTGATCGAGGTATCCCTTTTATATATCGAACACTTGAAGAAGCGCATATCAAATTGCGATCACTACACTCTATTGTTGATCGTAGAGAAGTAGACAAAACTAGGTATATTTTTCCATGCAATAGAACTTCAAGTGTGAAACATATTACCAAAATTGTCTCACTCTTTCGTGAATTTATAGATAACGGTCAGAGATGTTATTGTGAGCAATAGACAACATGACAAATATATTACTTATATTAAGTTTTATTCTACAGTTTGGACGGAGAGTAGCTTGTCACAGTCTTACTATTGAATATTATGATTGGTACCTTGTTCTTCGATGCGTACGATGCTGTGGAGATTATGGTGGAATCTTATTGGTAAATCGAACACTTGAAGAAACGCATTTCAGATTATAGATCCTAGACAACTAGACAGCACTAAGTATATTTTTCCATGCAGAAATTCAAGTGTGAAACATATTACCACGGACATCTCAGTCTTTGTGAATTTATAAAAAACGGTCATACATGTTATTGTGAATAGTTGCTTATATAAAAAACAATTATTTTACAGTTTGAAAATTGCATTTGTCCAGATCCAGAATGTGGCGAATCTTACATCCGCGTTACTGTATATGAAGATTTTTATTATGGTTGTTGTACAAATTGTTACTTAACATTTCCTATTTGGAGAAATAAGAATAACTTGCAATCGTGTTAAAAGATATCTTATATAATTTTTTTTTATTTTTTCCAGTTTGATACTTACATATATTTGTCCAGATCCAGAATGTGGCGAATCTTGCATCCACGTTACTGCATATGACGATTGTTGTTACGGTTGCTGTGCAATTTGTTACCTTATATTTATGCTATTTTGCACTAACTGTAATAGTTTTTATATACAATGTGAAACAATAGACGAACCTATAGAACATTCACATTTTAAATGTGGCAACTGTGAAAGCTCTTACACAAATTTAGCCTATATTATACAGAATCGTAACTACTATAGTAATGATACCCCCTTAAATAATAATTGTCGTTGTTTAATTTAAGGATGATGAAGATCCCTTAGATCCATACCACCTTGGGGGCAGAGTATGCCCACTATGTAACGTGAACATTTTATACCCATGTATTTCACCTAGTGAAACCGACGACTCTGTGTTTGATTTTAGTTTTTCGTGTTATCCATGTAACAATTTTGATTTTATTACTGTACACAAAAAAGTTTATTAAAAAATTTAAAATACACTATTTTGAATATGGTAATTATTTTCTATATATAGGATTACATAAGAAGTTTGGATGGTCAAATAGACAGATGACCATGCCCTAATTGTCATCGAATGTCTGGATATTATTACACAAGCATTGATGACAATGACGACACTGTACTTAATTTTAGTTTCATTTGTTTTCAATGTGGACTTTATGGCTTTGAGACTACTAAAAGTTCCAATATCTTTAATTTATCTTTTATAGATGTATCGTTTTGACGAAGATGTTGCTCTGGTACATATCATTTTAGCAACGATTAAACATCGTTATCCGCAACTGAATGTTGAATATTAGAAACACTATTCTCTATTATTATTTTTAGATTCCAGGATTAAATAGTCGACGTCGTCTCTATCTTCGTTACACTCCTGTAAACACACCCCATTAAATACAACATTGTATAAACTACGTAAATTATTAGATTTTGTAAAAGAAAACTCTCACACTTGTCCACTACGTAAAAGAGGTTCCGAAGAACCGCTTTCTTTTAATATATTTCAAGGGAACTATAGAACACCCATTATTACCAAGTTTCATTTTCATTACGTATGTTCACCTTGTAATCATATATTCCACAAAGTAATATTTGAACATGGTGATTATTCTCTATAGATTTTTAGGAAGCCGCAACCTATGATTACTTAAGAAAACTAGAGGGATACATACTAAGTCGTCATCATCGCACTCGACACGTAAATCGTCTAGATGACATTTTATCAACGGTTAAACATCATTATCCGCAACTAAATATCGAACATTGATTATTCTTTATAGATTATAAAAGAGGTCGAGAACTATGATTTCCTAAGAAGACTAGACGAACACATACTGAGTCGTCGTCATCGCACTCGACACGTTAAACGGCTAGAAAAACTTGCATATTTTGTAGTCTTGAGTATGATTTTGAGGCAATTTACCGTTGTTGAAGAACTTGATTTAGGATGGGTAGGAATTCCATATCGGCAAAACCCTTGATCTCATACTTTTTCGTATACTATTTTTATAGACTAATAGACGACACGCAGTCCACGATTACTTTAGAAGACTAGAAGTATACGTACAAAGTCGTCAACATCGCACTCGACACGTAAAACGTCTAGAAAAACATTCATGTTATGTAGCCTTGTATATTGTTATGGGACGATGCGATATTATTGAAGAACTTGATTTAGAATGGGTAGGAATTCCATTTCGGCAATACCATTGATCTCATACTTTTTCTTATACTTTTTTATAGGTACTACTTATTAGGGAAGCCCTTGAATACCTAGACAAACTAGAAGAACGCATAGAAAGTCATCCACATCTAACTCGATACATAGAACGTCTAAAAGAACATTCGATCGACATAAGCACAAGTATTATTACGAGACAACTGTATTTACATTTTTGTAACTTTACTCCTTTAGTTTGAAATTAATGACGATCACGACGATGATGTGATGAGTCAAATCATAAATCACCTCAAAGATGTAGGGATTGTATCCACGGAAGTTGGTGAACAAGGTGAATTGGCAACAGGCCGAAAATGCAATTTGAAAAGAATTGGTCACGAAATTGATATTGACATACTAAACCTATACCCAATACGTTTTCATACAATATTTTGCCTATTTGCATTTCTTTACGCTCGCTTTCCATTTTACAATATAAACGTTTACCTACTCTTACCACATTCTCGATATAGCCCTAAAACTCGAATTGCTTACCGTAAATATAACTTTCCATTTAGGTTTATAGGGAGGGGTGTAACTTTGCCTAGATTTGTTATCACTACAACCAGATTTATATTTGTATAATCGATAGTTATTGTAGTGTAACGTATTACATTGAAACATTGTTGTAACGAACATTTGAAACATTGTTGTAACGAACATTTGAAACATTGTTGTAACGAACATTTGAAACATTGTTGTAATGAACATTTGAAACATTGAAATATTACTTGTAATGAACATTTATCATAATTAATATTGTAAATTATTCATCATTAAAATACATTAAATCTGAAACGGTGTGTGATTCTTTTTTAGGTACTACGAGATATAATGCAATACAAAGACCACTATCTCCACTGTCACATTTTTAACTGCAGATTGTGTCATTCCCTAGAAGTTTTTGATTATCACCATCATTATTATTAATGTATTTAAAATAAAGAAAAAATAAAATACATTTTAAATCGAATTGTATGTGTCTCTTATTATTATTATTATTACAAAAACAAATCGGGGTCACAGCGCCCTCGCCCCCAAAGCCCCGCCCACCTCTCTAAGACTTAGACCCCCTGACCGAGCCACAACACGGATGTGACGTCACAACCACGGATGTGACGTCACAGCCCTTTGTTCTCGCAGCCAATCAGAAGCCAGGGAATCCGAGTAGAACCCCCTTATACTACTGATAAGGTCGAAATCATCCTGAAATCCGGCGCCCCGGCCGGCCGGCCTATCGATATCTTCTAGACTATGTCTGCTGCCTCCTTCGTCGGCAGCAATTATTATTATTATTATTAATAATATTATTATTATTATTACTATTATGTTAGTATAAACAAAATCACTGCAACAAGTACTGAAGCCGAAAAGGATGAGGTAGATAAAAAATTATCACATATTGGTCAACCATGCAGTGGGCAAATTGTTACATAATCATTAGTGCTGGAACCTCTAGCCATGCAAAATCAGTCCCAGAAGGTTACGCTATCATTGAAAAAATGCAAGACTTGTTGTAATCCTTTCGTAGCCGGAGATCCAAGTTACAGGTATATATATATTTATTTGGATGGACAAGAACCGACCGTGAATATTTTGTAACTTTAAATACAACCCCTGTAAATTGTAGTAAAGTAATGATTTTAAAATGAGTAGTATAGGAGTTGGCGGTTCAAGACCATTTTGCAAACATGATCTCAACGGCCAACTCATATCCTACTTCCCAGGTGTTGGATCCCAAATTTTAGTTTCATATTTTTTATCTCGTATTTTAGATCTCATA
>JANUFV010159871.1:0-13507 GCA_024757865.1 Epizoanthus scotinus | reverse complement strand
GCGCCGTTTCAAGTGTCTTGCTATATCACGCATGTTAGCAACCGACCCAGTCTCCACGCTCGGCCAAAAGGCAATTTGGCGGGAAAATGCCTATTTTTCAATGGCAATTGACAGTCAAGGTTTACAAGATCTGAAGAAACAAATTTCAGATATGCAAATGGCCACTAAATGTTAGTTTTGTGGCACATTCTGGTTTGATTCTGAGGACGTCAAAAATTGCCGGTGCTCATACCTAAACCCTAAACAAGAAGTATTAACTGGTCTTACTTATTATTTTGAATTACACTTAATTTGTGTTTTCCATGCTTTCTTTGCAGATGGTCAAAACAGACAGATGTTGGAATCACTCACTTTCGATCAGGCATGAGCCACGATGATGATCAACTTATTCCCAACTTGTACAGGTAGGTGGTGCTGCAACGAATGATTGAAAGCAATTATGTACAGTCAAGTAATTTATTTAAAATGGAGAAATTGTACACCATGGTAGATATACTGACTTATTTTATTATTCTTACTGTGTTCCAGATACATCCAACCTTGGGAAAGTGAATTTATTGATTCACAACGAGTGTGGGCGGAGTATGCCTTGAAACGACAAGAGGCCAATGCACAGAACAGGTGAGAATGCATCAAAGAGACATTACGGTGCTGTCTCATCTGACTGTCAGAAAACTAAAATTTAAAAAAAAATGAAAAAAATGAAAACAAAAATAAACAAAAATAAACACAATTTTAAAAATGGAAAAGAAACAATACTAGAATGTGTTCACACATTTAGAAAGCAGTTGGTAAACTGCAAAATGTTAACACTTTTCCTGGAAGACACTGCTAGATTAAGAATAATTTATATTAGTGTTGCTGTAAGTAATAACTGATCAACCTCAAGTTTTAACATGCCTTAATTAAAATTAGTTATATATTCCCTACTTTTTGCCAACAGTTGCCAACAGTTGTCAACAGCATTAGAGTAATAAACTCCACTACCACTTTGTGCATTTATCTGTAGCTTAATATTGGGTTTATTTTCATTTCTCTTTATATTTCTAATAGGCAGCAGGTTTCTTGAAAAACAATATTATTTTTTTATTACATACCGTATACAATTTTTTAATGCTTTAATTTACTTCGTTTTTTATTTGTGTTCAATATTCAGCTTTACATGCTAAAATCTGCCCCAGACATTTATCAACATCAATCTTCTCCTTACCGTATCAATACAAAAATAAGTAGTTTGGTAATGAGAATCGAGGAACTGATCAGAAACAGCAAATTTTCTTGGATGAATTACAAAATTCTCCCAACCTGCTTATAACAAATGTATGGAGACTTGTAAGGAGAATTTAGCAACACGTCACTTGACATGTTTGGGGCTAAAAGGGTTAAGTAATTGAAATGAGGAATTAGTTTTTAACTTGTGATTACAGTGAGTTTATGTGTGTTTCTATTGCAGGCGATTGACACTGGAGGATCTAGAGGACTCGTGGGATCGTGGTATTCCCCGCATCAATACTCTGTTCCAGAAGGACAGACACACACTCGCATATGATAAGGGATGGAGGGTCAGGACCGACTTCAAACAGTATCAGGTTTGTATGTTGTGACCTACATGTACCTACTTGACCATTTTACGTCTATTTAGTAGTTTTGGATGCTTTTCTAGCCACTTCAGAAGAGCTAATTAAATTTCAAATTTTCCTGAGAGAGTATTTGCCCACATGCCCCAATATGAATGCAATTACATGTATGCACTAGTTGCTGTTCAGTTACCAATTTTGTTCCAGACTACTCCAACAGTGTTCCAGCACCCCTGTATATGTATAACAATATCAATACTAACTTGTCGTCCTTGTGTAACTGCCCAGGTGTTGAAACAAAACCCATTCTGGTGGACACATCAGCGACATGACGGCAAGCTATGGAACCTGAATAACTACCGTACAGACATGATCCAGGCCCTTGGGGGCGTAGAGGGTATCTTGGAGCACACCTTGTTCAAGGGGACATATTTCCCCACGTGGGAGGGTCTGTTCTGGGAGAAAGCCAGCGGGTTTGAGGAGTCTATGAAGTACAAGAAACTGACGAATGCACAACGTTCTGGTCTCAACCAGATTCCTAACCGTCGCTTTACCTTGTGGTGGTCACCTACTATCAACAGAGCAAATGTGAGTCCAAATCTGTAATGAAAAGGTCATACTACAGCTTTTTAAGAACTAATTTTTAATGATATAAGATTGTTACTGTAATTATGTAAGAGAATACATGTACAAGCCTACTGATACACCAGTTTAATTGTGGTGAGAATATGAATTGTACAGTTTAATAGCCCTAGTTTAAAACAAATCTAAAGAGAGCTTTGGTTACAATATTTTATGCAAGATATTAGATGCAGATTTTGGATAATGAGGAGGAATACTTCTGGCCCCAGTTGTTCAAACAGTAAATAGCGCTATTTAGTGGATAAACCCTTATCCAGTGGATAAGTGTTAACCATTCAGCTTATTTTATCTGCTGGATAGCACTATCCACCCTTTGAACAACCAGGACCTGAAGTCTTGCAGCAACAGCTTCAAAATCTCAAACTCATATTATGGTGATTAAAGACATAAATGGCTTGTCTTCTGTAATAGTTACTATTTAATTGGACCTTAAACGATAGTGTGCCGATAAATGATCAACAAATACTTTCTATGGTATACTGATTGCTGCATCTTTGTCTCTTGTGTGTCAGGTGTATGTCGGATTCCAGGTACAGCTGGACTTAACAGGGATCTTTATGCACGGCAAGATTCCCACACTGAAGATCTCCCTCATCCAAATCTTCCGTGCTCACTTGTGGCAGAAGATCCATGAGAGCGTGGTGATGGATTTGTGTCAGGTAATCTTCCTCTCTATCATCATCAACAACAACAACAAACACAACTCATTTGTAAAAAAACATGTACATGTAGTATCAAAATAATTAACAAAAATATTTGGTACTGGGTATCAGAAATAGCTTCCACCTTTGATAAGAAAATCGCTGACCATTATTTTACCAGGCAAAACAGACAGCTGTTTGTAATTATCAATTTATTTTTATTGTTATATCGATGTTCCACTGTGCTGTGCTAATCACTCATCAGTTATGTGATATGGATGTTCCACTGTGCAGGTGTTTGATCAGGAGCTGGATGCCCTGGAGATTGAGACGGTACAGAAGGAGACGATCCATCCACGTAAATCGTACAAAATGAACAGCTCCTGTGCTGACATTCTGCTGTTTGCTGCATACAAATGGAATGTGTCTAAACCGTCACTCCTTGCAGATGTCAAGTAAGCACTGTTATACATTGAAGGGAGTTTAAGATATACCAGATATACGACCCTAGATATACAATAAATAGATTATATAATTTATATTTGTTAAACAAATGGTAGGTAGTTAGATGTGGGTGATAGAAGTGTGTTTGTGTTTTTAGCTGTTATTGTTTGCTTCTAGCTCATCTAAGATTTTGATGATGATAATGATGATGATGATGATGATGATGATGATGACGACGACGACGATAACGACGACAAACACGATGGCAGCAATGATGATGATGATGACGACGACGACGACAAACACGATGGCAGCAATGATGAGGAGGAGGAGGACAATGATATATAATTTCAAACCAGAGTTGTGAAGTGCCTTTGGGCTATATGGAAATAGTGCTATATAAATGTTTTCATTATTATAATAATTATGATGATGATGATAGTAACAATAATAACAGTTAGTAGTAGAATGGATAATAACAGTTTTAAAATTCAAAAACCTTTTGACCAATAACTATCTCCAAGTAGAGGTGACTTTACATGTCACCATATAGTTTTCAGATAAGTTGATGCCTTGGACTGATTTGTATCATTTCTCACCCCCCTCAGTGACATGATGGACAGTACTACAACACAGAAGTACTGGGCAGACGTGCAGCTCCGTTGGGGAGATTATGATTCGCACGACATTGAGAGATATGCACGTGCCAAGTTCCTTGACTACACCACAGACAACATGAGTATCTACCCCTCTCCCACTGGGGTTCTTGTTGCCCTTGACCTGGCATACAACCTACACAGGTAATGGAACAGTCTTGACCTGTTTCAGTTCTGTATGTACTAATTTGTTGTTACTTGTCAATTTCAGTAGAGTCCCTGTTCATCCAAAATACAAGAAAGCTAAACTAAATTATTGATCTTTTGTCCATTCAACACACACTTGGTACAAGCAAGCCAAAACACAAACACTCATAATATGCTCACTTACACACACATTTGCTCAGTTCTTACACACTCACAGAAAAAAGAGTATAATAGACACATTCACTCTGCCTTTAACACATGTATGATTGTCACCCTGCTTGCTTTTGCTTTTATTAAACACAGATTTGATTATTTGTCAAAAAGTCCAGTAATGTTCAACTTCATAAAAGATGTATGACAGGGTGGAAAACAGTTTCTGGCGTCTGGTAATAAGGACATTGATAGGTATTCAAGCTCAGAATTTTGGAGACAAGCTGCCAGAGAACAAAATATCAAATACCAAATATCTTTTGGGTACTGTGAAAAGAAGATATAAGGTTCTGTACTTTGGGAGAGGTGATAGTTTTATGTCGATTAGCAGAAAAACGACTATTTCTATCAATATCTTCGAGGGGCTTTAAAACAATTCCACAAATCTTTGTCACAAATTTTGTACAACAGTAACAGGAAATAGAATACGAATACTATGTAGAGATGTACAGGATTTTCTTGGTCTTGTTCTAATGTATCAGGGATGTAGCCGTTGAAGTCGGTAGTCTGCAAAATTAGCCGGCTGGAGCAATGATTTTACCAGCTCAGAAAAAGTCGTATGCCCCCAGACCCCACTAGAAGCTCCACCTTTAGTGCTCAATTACCCGCCTATAGCAGGCAAACCTCCACCTGTTGGAAATCTTAACTACATCCCTGATGTATATGTTGGTAACAGTATAACACTTGTCTCAACAGTGCTTTTGGTAACTGGTTCCCTGGTGTAAAGCCTCTCATCCAGCAAGCTATGGCCAAGATCATGAAGGCAAACCCAGCTCTGTATGTGTTGAGGGAGCGCATTCGCAAGGGTCTTCAGTTATACTCCAGTGAACCCACTGAGCCCTACCTTTCATCGCAGAACTATGGTGAACTCTTCTCCAATCAGATCATCTGGTTTGTGGACGATACCAACGTGTATAGAGTTACCATTCACAAGGTATTGTGTAATGTTAAACTTGATCTATGAACAGTTACCATTCTCAAGGTATTGTATAATGTTAAACTTAATGTATGACAGAACCTGGCAATCAGTGAAACAGGGTTTGTGTCAGGATGTGTTGAGAGTGTCTTATTGGTTAAATGTGTGACTTTGCTTCAGAACTATAAAAAATTGACTTTTTCTGTTCTCTCAGACATTTGAGGGTAACCTGACAACCAAGCCCATCAACGGAGCCATCTTCATCTTCAATCCTCGTACAGGCCAACTTTTCCTCAAGATCATCCACACCTCTGTGTGGGCTGGACAGAAACGTCTTGGACAGGTTTGTCACACTTGTCTTGCTTATTTAATTCATTTGTGGCATTGCCCTGGATACTAAACATGTATTGTTGTGGTTGATTTGGTGTAGCTGGCCAAGTGGAAGACGGCCGAGGAAGTTGCAGCTTTGATCCGATCGCTGCCAGTTGAGGAACAGCCGAAGCAGATCATCGTCACACGGAAGGGAATGTTGGATCCTCTCGAGGTACTTACATGTAGGATTATCAGATTCTTGATGAGAATTTAAACTGTCACTGACTGTTGCCGTTTCAACACCAACGCTTGGGCACTCTTATCGACTCACATGTGCTCTTTGATCCGCTGATCTGACCTACAAAACTAAATGAGAATTGTTTTTGGAGCCTGATTAACTCTCCTGTAATTTTCATTCAATTATTGTTCAACTTTCATTACTCAACTTTGTCAACTCTCGTTCCCATCTGACCCTTCTTTAGCTTGTTTAACTCAATTTAATCTAGAAGGCTGCCTAGTCATCGATGCATTGTTGCATTGCCTGAGTCGATATGTGGTATATTACCTAATATCTACTTTGTTTCTCGCGTGTAGGTTCACCTTTTGGATTTCCCTAACATCGTTATCAAGGGAAGTGAGCTGCAACTACCTTTCCAAGCCTGCTTAAAGGTACGAGTCATCTGTGGATTGCCCTAGTCATGGCCAGTGTTTAGGATTATTATCAAAATCAAGTGTTTCTACTTCGGTTTTTTTAAAAGGTGGATCTCTATAGGCTGTTGATTTAGTATGAAATAGTTTATATAGTGTGAGTTTCTTTGTATTTTGTTGATTATGTGGAGGAACATAACCAGCCTGTTTGTCACGGAAGAGTTGAGATTTCCGTAACAAAAGAGTATGTATACTGATATAAGGATAAGATATAACAGGGTAAGGTAAACTGCTTTACCAGGTACGTTGGAGAAATTGCCCGCTGACAGATATAACCAAATTATCTGAACCAGAGCGCCACATGGTGAACAACTGAGGCCTCACATTTGAATGGATCACCTCAATGCCGTCTGTTATATGGGAGTTGAGGAGAGCACAGGAAACTGTTTTATTATACTGCTTATACCAAACCCATTTTTGGATAACTAATTATATTCCTATCATCCTTTTTCCTTTCTCAATGGGAGAAACGTTTCTGTTTCACGCTCGGTATAAAATAGGAACATACAATGATTATTTGTTCACCGTCACAACTGAAGATTGCCGAGAACATTGGTAATTTTACCAGCATTGATAACAACCGTTTAAAATGTCCAACCTTACTTTACATCACAATTAAACAGTCTGTATGGAAACATAACGCCAGCACAACACATTGTGTTTTCTGATGTTATCTCACTGTTACCATTGGCTTGCAGGTTGAGAAACTGGGCGACATGATTCTGAAGGCGACTGAGCCCCAGATGGTGTTGTTCAACCTGTATGACGACTGGCTAAAGACGATCTCGTCATACACGGCCTTCTCCCGCCTGATCCTGATCCTGAGGGCGCTACACGTGAACGCCGACCGGACCAAGGTCGTACTGAAACCAGACAAGACTACCGTCACCGAACCGCATCACATCTGGCCGTCACTCACTGACGAGGAGTGGGTTCCAGTTGAGGTGAGGCAAGAGGAACAGAAGAGAACAGCAGAACATTATTTGATGTTTAAGCGATCAATGTCCATGATAACAATTATAGAAATTGTCGAAACTGATCTGGTAAAAAAAAGGTTAACAACGATGTTGAAATTCTCGTTAAAACTTCTGATGAAGATTGCAGAAGACGTCCAAAAATTTGGAGATGTTTTAAAACAAGAATTTTAACATCTTTTTTTTTTTTACCAGATCAGTTTCAACAATTTCTATAATTTTAAACATTATTTGAACTAGTGGGTGACAGTAGGCCTAGGGTGCAACGTCCTTACCCAAGAAGACGTGAAGGTCTAACCATTTGCAAAGGCAACAACACCTCCTCAATATTATTTAGTATTATTGTCGAGATTGCTTTTACTTGAGCCCATTTTTCCCCCTACAGGTTGCCTTGAAAGACCTCATTCTTGCTGACTACGGAAAGAAGAACAAGTGAGTATTCTTCATATTATTGTTTGCTTGATTGTGTTTTCGTGTTATCTTCATGTTTTTGCTTAAATCAATTGTGTCATTATGTAACCTGTTGTGTCTGACCTTTCAGTGTAAACGTGGCCTCGCTGACCCAGTCCGAGATCCGCGACATCATCCTGGGTATGGAGATTTCTGCCCCCTCTCAACAGCGACAGCAGATCGCCGAGATAGAGAAGCAGACAAAGGAGCAGTCCCAGCTGACGGCCACCACCACCCGAACTACCAACATCCATGGCGACGAGATCATTGTCTCCACTACAAGGTGGGCAGATTTCGTTCTAATTGTGTCTGGTTTTTAGCTCTGTTTAGCCATTAGACTCTATTAAGTATTATTATATTATGATACTATTATTTTTTGTGTTGTAGTGGAAAGGAATACTTCATCATTTTTTTTCAATTAATTTTTTCAATTTGTTAATTTCCCGTATAAAATAATGACAACAATTGAATAAAGTACACTACCCGCAAATTGTTTGTCTTTGTGTGAAGCAACCTAACTCGGAAAAGTACAAGTATAGCTTTACACAATGTTCCAGTATTATCATTGACTTTGATTTTCCAACACACCAGCAACTACGAGACTTCAACGTTCTCATCCAAGACGGAGTGGCGAGTGCGAGCGATCTCTGCCACCAACCTGCACCTGAGGACCAACCATATCTACGTGTCGTCTGATGACATCAAGGAGACTGGCTTCACCTACATCCTGCCAAAGAACATACTCAAGAAGTTCATAGTCATCTCGGACTTGCGAACCCAGGTAAGCCGTTGTACTCAATGGTACTGTACACCTTCAGTTATCAGAAAATGAAATCTGACAGACTTGGAATTTTGTGAAGGGAAATGTTAGGTTGCAAACCAGCGCAATAATGTTTACTTTTGCCCAAAACAATTTGCATAGTCATTTGGGGAATGTTCCAAGCTTTCCAGTGGTATATAGGTTTATGAGTATCCGGCACATATTAACAGAGCTACGAACTGATAACTGAAACACTGATCAAGGTGTACAGTAACTTAACTAGCTTGAGCTGGCCAACACATGCATCATTAGTTAAAGTACATTATCGTGTTAACAACCACTAGAACAACATAGATTGACTGACTAAGGGTTGATTGAAATAAAACTCTAGTTTTTTTAACACTTTAATCTTCAGAGATTACCAGCTAAACACTTTAGGATTTGCTGGCCTTGCAGTATGATTACACACAAGTTTGGAATTATTTTAGTAATTCATTAGACCTAGCATCCTCTTTGATGCAAATAAATATTTGTTTTAATAGACTCCGAATGTCTTGCGATTAAACATACAATCGTAGACTACGTCTAATGTTTTTTCAATGCGATTTAAATATTATTGCAAGCTGGGAAGTAGTGGGCCTGTTACTATTAAAGTGTAACTTGTCATTCTGGAGGCTTGAATAGTTTGCACTGACAGTAATTTGTTTGTTTTTTGTTTGTTTGTACTGACAGTGTTGTTGTCTATCACCAGATCTCAGGTTACGCGTACGGCGTGAGTCCTGCTGACAACCCGCAAGTCAAGGAGATCAGATGCATTGTGCTCGTACCACAGTGGGGAACGCACCAGGTAAGACCCGCACATAGTCAGTGGGTTGGAGATATAGTTCTGCCCCACCCCCTGAGCAAGACGTTTGTACAGGCTCATACCAGCAGTTGTAAGGTTGTACGAAACAGGTTTTAGACAGTAAATTTAGAGGTAAATTACATTGCTGCTCCAAATAAAGTGGGAAATCTTTGGGAGGGAAGAGGGGTAGAAGGAATCTATCCCAAGAGTAGGAAGAATCTAGATTTGAAAGTGCTTTATTCAGAAATCTCTGGAACTCCCCCGCCTCACATTCAGAAACTGTTCTGTCGGCTCCTGAGCTGCGTCTGAATAGTGAAACTCCTGTGGATTGTGATGTATAGTATTTGGGGTCTATTGACCACTAATGGGGGCTGGCCGTGTGTTTGTTACTCAGACTGTGCACCTGCCCAACATGCTGCCACACCACGACTATCTCAAGGTACGTATCCAGTTCTGTGCGTGTGGGAATATAGAAATATCTTATTTGTAGTATTTCGCGTGTTGGTTTATACTTAATGTGTGTTTGGCTAGCACTTTTTTGTACTGAAGCAAGATTTATAAGTGAGATTTTGCATATCGTTTGTGCCATTACGGTTACTGAAACTCCCACCCCTTACCCTACCAGTGCTACTTGTCCTGCTGAATTTTCAAAATCCAAAATTTTCAAATTTTATGAAAATTGCAAACTCATTCATTTTAAGAAAGAAGTAACACCAAACACTCCTGCTCATCAAGACAAACACAATGAGTAGTCAGTTTATGGGTTTTTGTCAATTGCTTTATAACTTAGGACAGTTTGGTTTTATCAAAATCGTGTTGGACAAGCAGGGCAGGGGTTAACAACTGAACGGTTAATCGGTGAACTAAACTTGTACTGAACTGTGTACTTACAGGAGATGGAACCTTTAGGATGGATCCACACGCAGCCCAACGAGCTGCCACAGTTGTCCCCCCAGGACGTCACCACACACGCTAAGATCATGGCCGATAACCCGTCGTGGGACGGCGAGAAGACCGTCATCATCACGTGCAGGTAACGGAGCTGTTTCCCTGATATTGTTTGGGTTTTGTTTCTGCGCCAGCAGTTCCTGTATCACTCTAGACTAGAGTGATGTATCCAAGACTTACTATAGTAACCCTTCCCCCAACAATAGGCATACCCGGAAAATAAATCTAAAAAATATACGTCCGAAACTGGCAGCTCCCTCCGTTTACCTCTCCCCTTCCATGATAGTTATATATTCTAACCATTTACAAGATGAAAAATCGCCTCTTTCGAAAATAAGCACGTAAAAAACATTTTTTGAACGGAAATAAATCTCTTGAGGCTAATTATCGTAAGTTTTAATGTTACAGTTGGTGCCCTTCCGTCGATCTACCTCCCCTAGCTACAGTAGTGTTTAGATAATCGCTAGTCATTACGTTCTGGTCGGAAGTACAAAGATCACAGCTTACCATCTCAAACGGAAAGCATAGAAGTATCTTAGTTCGCCTCACACATTGTTGTACAGTTGGGCTATATTATAAGGACAATATATCGTACTCTTGATATTATGTACGTATTGCGTTCTAAATGAAATATTTCGTTGTATTTCAGCTTCACTCCTGGCTCGTGTTCACTGACTGCTTACAAACTGACACCATCCGGGTACGAGTGGGGGAGAAACAACAAGGATACGGGAAACAACCCCCGGGGATATTTGCCCTCGCACTACGAGAAAGTACAGATGCTGTTGTCTGATCGCTTCCTTGGTTTCTTCATGGTACCTGCCCAGGGCTCCTGGAACTTCAACTTCATGGGTAAGTACCAGTCCTTCGGGTGGCCTAACCTGGTCGATGGGGGCCTGGAGCCAGTCGTGAAATGTTACAATTCTGTACTAGGTCCCAGACCCCGTCCGTCCAAACCATCAGAAGGAAATACAATTCTTGTGCACTGTTGTACAGTATCTTTCATGCATGAGGTGAAATGTAATTAACGTTTTGGAATAGTCGTATAATGGATTAAGAACTGCATGCTGTGATAACTGTATTTGTTATTTGTTCTATTTAATTATTGTAATATTGATGTTATGCTTTCAATGCTTGTGACTAATTTAAAATGATATATAGATTTCCAGGTTAGAAAGAGTTTTTTCAGGACCATGTCTTCTATTATTTCACGGCACTAGCGGTAAAAATATCTGCACTTGTGAACCTTTTCAACTATAAAATAACCGAGTTGCGAAGCACAACACAAATTAGCGAAAGTTGCCGCTTCCAAATCGTTAGTTAATCTTATTAAAACACTAACATTTTGTACAATCTCTGACCTGTTTTCTTCGAACGTTTTCTCTTCAACCAAGAGCGTTCCAGTGTGCGTACTTGCTCTAAGTTGGGTAGAACAGCGAAGTAGTCCATGCATGTAGTTCAACTTTCCTTTTCCCTTCTGTGTCGTAGGTGTTCGCCATTCACCCAACATGCGTTACGAACTGCAGCTCTCCAACCCCAAGGAGTTCTACCACGAAGTTCATCGGCCGTCACATTTCCTGAACTTCAGCGCCATGGAGGAGGTTGAGCACGTGATTACAGCCGACAGAGAGGATATGTACGCGTGAGGCCCCGGATGGACGGACACAGTCGCAGCCCTTGTCGGCCATCAGAATTGAACATAAATCTTCCCTAAGCTCGGTTCACGAAAGTTTGTTTGTTCATAATGTGTACGGAAACAGACTCGATTCTTTGTTCTTTTCCTGTAGATTCGCCTGTACTCGTGTCTGATGGGCAGACACGCTCTCAGTGCTGCTTGATGCATACATTCTGAAGGGCGTTTATCGAGTGTACGACACAATATAATGAAAAGAAGCTGAACAGTGTGTTAAATATGTGTACGATCCGACGCACAACAGCAAAACGAAGTCGATATCTCGTGAGCTCTAACCTCGTAGTTCTTCCATAGAGCTTTTGAAAACGTCTTATGAACCGCCAGTCACGTTACGTGAAAGTCACACAACACGCCGTCTAGGAATCCCAATACTGCCTAGTACAAGCCATAAGTAGGAAAAGAAAGTGATCTTAGTGTAATACTAACAATATGTCGAAGTATTTCAAAATCTTCATTTCCGTATAGAAGCAGACTGAAATTTGTCTTTTCTCTCTTCAGCGGAATATTTTCAGGTAAACGCCTTAGTCGGTCACATTCTCCAAGTTTCATTGTGGATTGACTCGAGCAAACGTTCACAGATAGTTGCATACATCAAATGTTCTAACCGAGTTTACATGTTGTATGACTCAAAAGAGTAAATGCCCTAGTAACGCTATTTTTCTTGGACAACAAGAACGATTAGAAAGATGCAAGCGATTTGCAGACATTTGATACCTTTGACTGTAAAGTGTTGTTTTACCGACAACTTGAGAACGAAATACGGCTTGATGCAATGTTAGTTGTGGACTTTGTTAGTAGCTTTATGGAACACTCGAGAAATGAATACTCAACGTGAATGCTCGGATGTCCTGTTTTTGTGTACATAGTGTCGTGTGAATTTACTTTGCACTCAGTGCTGCTATGATGGCGGGAACCATTCAAATACTTCTTCTTTTCTATAACCCATAAAACGATTTTTAATAAAGAATGTAATAGTTGCTTCTGTACTGCTATCGCAAGACTGTTTTAATAATAATAATAATGATGATGATGATGATGATGATGATGATGACGATGACGACGACGCCGTCGACGACGATGATGATGATGATGATAATGATTTTGCTTTATCGCAAAAGCAAACATTTTATAATCCTATTGGCTCCCAGGAGGGTACATTCACTAGTAAAGGCACAACTTTTCTCGTTATATCGTTCAAATAGTACGCGCGTTGTGATTGGTCCGAAATTTAAATACTCGTGTCTCATAGCGATATAACGATATAACAAAACCATTGTTGACTGGTGTTCTCTGTTTAACACGAAGTTTTGCTTACCCTTGGGAAGAATAGTTACCCGAGGCCAAAGGTGATCTGCGCAAGAACTCTTGTTGCACAGAACACCAGTCGACAACTATATGTACGGAATTCACAGGAAAAGGGTTCCCTTGACAGATGACTGTCATTACTGTGAACACTACTTGCAGGAGACCCATTTCTTATAATTTCGTTACATGTAGTGACCATTATAAACCATAATCAGAAGTCCATTACCCCCTAGAGATCTAATGAATAATATATAATAATATATAACAGAACTTTGCCTTA
>JANUFV010159760.1:0-13511 GCA_024757865.1 Epizoanthus scotinus | reverse complement strand
AATGTGTATGACAAAAATATGAGATATACAATAAACGGTTAAACAAACTATTTTAGATTATGAAAGCTCGAGAAAGAAAATAGTTCAATAAATTATAGTATGTTGAGTGACCTATACCATATGTATACGGTAACAAACACTCTATCTTTACCTCTGAGTCTCTCTGCCTCTGTCTCTGAAACTGACTCTCTGTCTCTGACTCTATCTTTACCTCTGAGTCTCTGTCTCTGTCTCTGCTTCTGCCTCTGAGTCTCTGTCTCTGACTCTATCTTTGCCTCTGAGTCTCTCTGCCTCTGCCTCTGCCTCTGTCTCTGCCTCTGAGTCTCTGCCTCTGTCTCTGAGTCTCTGTCTCGGTCTCTGCCTTTGAGTCTCTGTCTCTGAGTCTCTGTCTCTGTCTCTGTCTCTGCCTCTGAGTCTCTGTCTCTGTCTTTGCCTCTGTCTCTGTCTCTGCCTCTGAATCTCTGTCTCTGCCTCTGCCTGTCTCTGCCTCTGTCTCTGAGTCTCTGTCTCTGAGTCTCTGTCTCTGTCTTTGCTTCTGAGTCTCTGTCTCTGTGTCTATCTTTGCCTCTGTCTCTGCCTCTGAGTCTCTGCCTCTGCCTCTGTCTCTGCCTCTGTCTTTGTCTCTGCCTCTGAGCCTCTGCCTCTGCGTCTCTGTCTCTGCCTCTGAGTCTCTGTCTCTGCCTCTAAGTCTCTGTCTCTGCCTTTGCCTCTGCCTCTGTCTCTGCCTCTGAGTCTCTGTCTCTGTCTCTGGTTCTGTCTTTGCCTCTGAGCCTCTGCCTCTGAGTCTCTGCCTCTGCCTCTGTCTCTGCCTCTGTCTCTGTCTCTATTTCTATCTCTATCTATGTCTCTGTCTTTGCCTCTGAGTCTCTGTCTGTGTCTCTACCTCTACCTGTCCTTTTTATACCAAAATTCAAGTACATCGTGAGACAGATATGTTAAAAATATTTCAACTCCTTCATCGCCAGCTTTTAAAACATATAATAGCTGCACTAAGGCCGGCCATTAAAAGCGAAGCATTCTTCAATACAAATGATCGAAATATTACCGTTGGTGCCAGTGGTGGAGGTTAGTTTTAGCGGTTCGCTGGGATATTTTGGCACCCAGGCTCTGGCAACCAGTCTACCGAAATGTAGGTCTATGGGAGATGCTTTAAAAGAGCGATGCTTTTAAAAACCAATTTAGATGTGAGTAATACACTGATCTAACCTCCCACAGATATGACGTGTCAGTATCGGGCGTGACGTCATCAAGTGCGATAAGTCGTCCCTCGTACGGACCAATCCACGTGCCGAGCGGTATCGGCGCCTTGGCGTACACACCATAGCCCGCCCCGGGAATGCTCGACCAGCATAGATCTGCCTCACTTGGGAAGGACTTCATTGCGTATGTCTGCCTTACGTTTTGTCGATCAGCGGTTGTCAGCCTTTTCGCTGTGTGTTCCAGTGTGTCCAGACGTGACTCGCACATCGTATCTGCGAAGAACGTAGTTACTTTGTCGTGTTACAACCCCTTTGATTCTTAGATTGATTCTTTGATTCTTAGATTGGTTTCATTTTTATGGACACTAAGAGGGGTAGGGGCATGATTGTTTTAGAATATACCAAACCAGTGAAAACTATATATCGATTTCTATATATAGCCCGGACCAATTTGTTTGGTTAGAATGATCTGGAGTTCTTAGTCAAGGCAAATTTTCACCAAAAGCCGAAAATAGTTAAAACAACTAAATTAAACGTTCATTTTAACCAGTCAATTTTTGCAGTGTACACATTTTAAACACACAACAGTACATGTCAGTGCACATTAACACCCATCAATAGACACCGATGTACATCATTACACATCACTACACATCAGTACATGTCAATACACATAACAAACCTGAAAATTCATAGATCTGCTGATTCCTATCTGCAGGAATTTAGGTTTTTAAGAATGTCAGCCGCAATTCTCAGAATGTCCGAAAAAGAAACTGTTCTCTCCCGTGGTTTTCCACAAACTGAAAATCTTGGCAAACAAATATATCATCCAATCTTTAAAACAATAGCGAACCTAGGACTATATATATACCATTGACGTCAATCAGTCATGTAGCTGCAGGCTCTGATCTGTTGTGTTCCGATCAGACTGACATAGCAGAAAAACAACAAGGCTCCTTGTTTCGTTTATTTTTCATTAAATGACAATGGTATGACAAAACTGTAGACATTTTATTTTCGGTTATGATTATGCAAACTTCGTGACAAAGTCTTGTCGAGTTACTGTAAAACCAATCAGAGGTATTGACGAAAATGCAAGTTTTTCTGCTGATTAAAATAGTACCTCTTTCAAAGTACGGGTCCGTATTCTTCGTTTTGTATCAACCAATTTTGTTTTGTAATTGCTATTTTGTTCTTTGGACTAAAGGCAACTGGTGTGCAAACTTCTGATCTTAAATACCGATCATTGTTCCTAATACTCAGGTCTGGAAACGGTTTATCCGCCCTTTTGACCAGACTAGTCGTTTCTAACTAATGTTTTGAACCGTTCAGCTAAATTTAAACTATTTTTAAATTTCAGCTGATTCAAAATAATTTGAAATAATTATACATGTTAGTCGAAGTGAATCCTGGGACTGACTCACCTTAATTGTGAAAAAATAAACTATTATAATTTATTATAAATGCGTGTTTCGCAGTTTGAATTTGCTAGAACGGTCTTCTTCTGTGAATTGGAAATAAGGCATTCATTGAATAGAGAAAGCACAAAAAATTCCAACAGACTTGTATAATACTTACAGGAAGTGCATTATTCCGTTCACAATTAATTTTTTTTGTTGATACACCAAACATGTAAATGCGTACATAGACAAAACGGACCGTATGAGCAGCGAACAGTTTGTGGAAACCGCCTGCATGCCCTGACAGAGAATATTGGAGCTGCAAGACTGCAGATAAATTATTCTATAGATACGTGTGCAATATATATATAGCTTTGGGGCGAGGCGGAGAAGAAGTCATGAAGCACATTCAATGCCATACGCCATAAATCTTGATTGGGTTCATGGTAAGCGCAGAGTAACGTTGCCTGGGCTGGAAGTTCAAGCACCTATTAGTCTCCAAACGTTTTGCACGGATAAAGCATTGACTGTTTATTATCGCTAATTAATTTCAAATCAATCTTCATCATCTGTATACATGTTTTATGAGGTTTATTTTTGTAATTGTTTTGGTCTTTCCAGTCAAATTACTCAGGCGCTAAATTACCGTCCAATTAAGTGCCTATGCTGGAAGGTGCTACAGCCGTGATACCTATTTAATGAGGTCATCAATGCATCACCATGGACACACATACGCACATACATGTTCACGCACACACACACAGACAAAAACAAATACACAAAATATTTCACCTTTGGTTGTAGTTTCCCTAAGTTCTTTCTTTCCGTATAACATGGCGGAAATTACTTCTGGACCAAACACGTAATCAGGGGGATCCCTTGTGGGGGCAAGTGCTCTCAAACACGATCTGTGTGCCATTACTTAAAGCGCCTACGTGGAAAAATACGTCAGTCGATATTTTAGTTGATGAACTATAATTTTTCAAACTTTTAATATGGTCAAGACATTATATTTATCATAGAAACCTTGAGGGTTCTTGAGGCAATATCGCTATGATATTAATGTGACATATTTTGCCTCGTATTGCGAACATGCATCGTTCATAGACCATTATTAATTCAGTTTTCTTAGTTTTCTGGAATAAACTTAGTTATATATAGGACCACTTACGATGACAGCAATAGGTCAATTGCTATATCTATTTATATTACCTTGAGAGATCAAATGTTTCACTTAAAATATTATCTAATCGAACACTTCAAATGCAGAACTGAATTCAAACATGATTAGTAATAAGATAACAGATTACATAAAAATAAATTTAGCAGTAATTTATTTTTGACTTCTGTCATTTTTATTTTTTATTTGCTTTAGAACTGTGCATTTTGGCTTTTAGGAAGGTGTCAATGTTTTCACACCCACCTTTGCCCATGTTGGTTCTTTTAATACTACAAACATTAGGGCAAAGATATGTAGTCATCAACAGGTGGGCAGGCATAATAGTAACACCTTATCCTTAGGGAATTCTACTCTTTACATGCTCCGCCAAAATATCAGAGCAGGCTTATCATTCAAGTGACCGTTATTGTGCTTTAGAAATCATACACATTTTCAAGTCACATTCATCATTCTTTGTTCATCGGAAACAAACATATTGCTTGTAGAATTAACTGCTATCGATGACTTGAAAACAAAATTTAGATGTCATTTTTTCAGCAGTTTTGATGGCTAATGTCAGTAAACCTCCTTCCAAATATGAAATTTCACTCTTACCTGAGCCTATATACCTTGCCTTAACTCTACAACTAACTCTGAACTGAGCCAAAACCTATGAATTTTTTTCCTGTGCAGAACTTGGGACCATCACTGAAGCTTTCCATACTTAGTTAGGTAATCATCTAAGATTCTACTATTTGTAAAACACAAACATTACTACACTTTCTCCTTTCAACTGTTTCAATATCTCGGCTGGCAAAACTTTTGACTTTGGTTTAAAATGTAAGTTCAATATGAAGTTTTAATTTGCCTTATGTAATGGATAGAATCATTTGTAAATCAGTTTCTTGGTACTGAATTAGCCGTGATTATAAGCTTACTTGGTAATCACTACCCTACAATATACGCACAGTCGTCTATTTGGTCTTGCAGCCCAAGCATTTAAAAAGACGGTACATCATTTACTAATTGCCGCAGCTTATTGCAGATCTAATAAACACATAGCTTGCTTTATGTGTGCGTTCAACGGCGATATGGGCCGCACTGTAAGCCAAACGATCAATCATCTCTTGTGGAAATAATACAAGTATTCCGTGCAATTGCAGTATTTTTCCGGCCACAAAATATCGAATAATTGTTGCTTACCTGGTTTCCGAAGTGAGTTTCAAGCTCCCTGATGAATACATACACGTGTGTACGACCTTCTATGTAGTTCAATTGTCACTATACAAGTTGGCGACTCTTTAAAGACACCGTTCTTTAAACAGTTGCAAGTAGTTTCCTGCTAAAAACAGCTGAACACGATATGTACAAGATAATATTGATCTTTTGCCTGGTAACAATAACGATATGTACAATTTCAGTTTTTTCGTTTCCATGATATATGGAAGTTGCTGGAACGTTCAAGTTGTTCTGGGAGCTATCAGGGGAATACGCCTTCTGAATTTAGAATTTTCTAGTGTAGAAATGCTGCCAATTAAACTTGCATAGCGCAATGTTTCTGCACAATGATCTCCTCAAAAGCAAATTTATTGTTATCTTAGGGAACCATGTAACCTCAAACTACCACTTTTTAAAAAACACACAAAATCATACAAGCAAGTCGCATGGAATTAGCATATGAGCTTGCTCGGCACACTTGAAGGGTTTACAATAGCTGTCAATCATTTACGCCTGGCTATGAATGGAATCAATCACTCCAGTTGTCAGCAAAAGGTTGCCCTGGTACTTGTAGTAGTAGATGTATGTGAAATGAAGCGAGTGAGAAATATTTATAAACAAACTGAAATCACTGAAACACTGCTGATGTACTCGTTCGCAAGATACACGCCGTTCACGTATGTGTCTAACCTGAAGTCGAAAGTAAATATAAGTTTTCCACAACTTTAAAAGTAGTAAAACTCACGATTCAACTAACTGGCGACAGCTAATCTGAATCATTGAATAGATTTAGAAAATCTAGTGTCACTGAAGCATGAATTGAGCTGAACATAAAGTGAAACATGGAAATAACAGTTCGTGCAAGGTGGTCAAAATGTCATTCAAATCACTGATACTTATAGAGATTGTTTCGTGCTTATGTACATGCATGGTTATATTTCGTGTATGCGTTGGCGATAGTCCAAGGTGGTCTGATCAAGTGTGCATCGATGCCTCTTAAGTGGAAGTTATGCCTCAGTGTCAATTTGTATAAATCACAAGTACTTAAAAGTTTAACGCTGGCAAAGAACATTCAGTTCATTGCGGGTTCCTACTGATTAAGTCTAATTTAAGAAGCATGCATGATCTTGTGTGGTGTAGATTGTAGTTAGGTATATACTAACCAGTTTAGGTGCCTTATTCATTGATTGGTGAGCTTGGTAATTACTAGGAGCAGCATATTGTGGTGGCAAAATACATATTTTAAAATATGTAACGGCCAGTTACCAGCGGTGGTTTTGCAGTTTATGTAATGAATTGTGGCTTAACTATAGTAATAATAAATACAAGACTTGCCAAGTGTGGAAATATCAGCTGCTTCCTGACCAAGTGTTCAAACCCAACATAATTCTGCCTGGTCGCCGGTTCCAGGTGTCGATATACAAATCATTATTCATCCAAGGGATTTTTATACTATTGTTTAGTGTTTAAAATGTTTAAAGGGCGGCGATCTTTGTACAATGAGCAATTCAATATTAATATAGTTTGAATTATTTATATATTTTTTGCTGTATTATTGCATTATGTGTGTTTGCATTGTATTGATATGTTTTGTACTTAGACTACGAGCAGTCTCTCCTTTCCCTCCGTAATCAGTCAAGAGTTGGCGCAAAGAGTCGCGCAGACAGGCGAACACGTTTTTTCCTCGCCCCATTCTTCTCGCTTTCCGAGCGCTGTAGAGCTGTCAGCGGGTTTCGCCAATTCTCAACACCGACGACTTCTGATTCACAATAACTGCATCTATTGACTGTGCAGTCGCGTACATCTTTCACAAAGTTCAGAGTGGGGGTAGCATTGGTCCACTGGCATCGTGCTCATACGCGGAGTGGTATATTATTTGTGCAGTGTATAGATTTGACACGTGACAAGACTGGACCAATCACAGACTAGAGTTCACGGAGCCATTTCAACTCATCTTCACGGTTGGTAGTTAGGTCCAAGAAATGGCGACAACGCTGCCGCAAAATTTATGTGGTGGCAGCTGACAACAGGTTTTATTTATTTATTCCCGAGGTATCATTTTCTCGAACATGTTTAACAATGGAACGATGAATGTCTTGCTATTGTAAAGAGAGAAAGATACTATTGAAAACGGCATAATTCTTATCAGGTTTTAAAAATAATTGAATTTGAGCTAAAAATGAACATGCAAAGTAACAACTGATGTTATTAGATTTTAGCATTGATATTGTAATGTGGTTTTCACTTTTTCTTATTAGTTTTAGTATCAGGGCCCACAGTGATTGGCTAACGCTGTTGTGGAGTCCCCGCCTTTTTCTTGTATGTTTTTGCTGTTGTTGGTATTAACTTTGTTTTGTGTGAAGGCGAAGCAAAATAAATAAATATATATATATAAACAAGCGATTCACCTATAATACGACTTCAACTAAAGGAAACCTCACATAACCATTTTGCCCAGGAGAAAAGACTTCCGGACGTTTCTAGAACACCCCACCCCCTTAAAAACATCACAAAATTATTTTGTAATGTTCGAATTCGAAATAATAGCAGGGTTTGTGTATTGTGACGTGTCTAGTTCACTGGGCCTCTTGTAGTTTATATAGCACATGTTGGTTGAACCTCGTAACCTTCAGGTTCTCTCAATTTCTTTTATTAATATCGCCCACTTAGCAGGTTTGAATCAGTTAAAAACCTGAAAGAAGATTAACCTATTTCAATCACGCGAAGTTAAAGAATCCTCACGCCTGTTTGTTTATTGGTAACATTCAGGAAATGTCATTTTAAAAGACAAAGTCTGAAAACAGTAAACGACAGTAAATCGCCCAATTTGCCTTTGAGCGCTCACGAGTGCTTAGCTTAAACTCATGATTTTAATATTCGGTCTGTATCGTTTGAATTTGTTTTTATAATGGCTGTTACAGCTTTGATTTTGGACAACATACGCCAGAGTTAGGGTCATTTGAAGTTCGGCTCATTTAGCGGTAATGTTAAACCTTCATTCCACTTAGGAACAACTTTTCGAAAAATTCAGCCAGATATAAAATGTACAAAATAAATAAAGCGTTGAAGCGGATATCCTTGATGCGTGACTCGTGAAAATCACGTATCGTGTCTGCAATGAAGGCTACTAAGTACCGTTGAAAAATAAGGGATTAAAATATTCTACATAAATATCAATATGATAGCATTTCTATATCATATTGCTTTATATCAAAGACAACTGAATACGAAGTATCTTATTTTCCTACGTCGTTTCTCAAAGATACGTGACAGCTACCAACCCCCACCCTCAACGGCCTTTCTTGTGGGCAAAGTCGATATATCGGGTTTCCCTAACCTGAATTTCAAAATATATCCAGGATTATATAGTTTGTGGTACTGCACTTAATCCCGTTTACAACAACGCGAAATGTTGTGATTGGTATTTTAAAATGAGACAAAAAATCTGTAAATTGTAGGACGAGCGACTAATTATACCGCTGTTAACTGAACCCAAAATGGCACGCAAGCTGTGTAGAGCTACAGCTTATCACACAATTAAAGCTATAGATTCTGACATTCGGCCAAGACAGACATTTACACACAAATTATTTGTCGTTACGCGTTTTCTCCCAGCGTGATCGGCGGAACAAGTGAGCTGTGGTACCGAGTCAAAGTCATTATCGCTTTCGTGCATCACATGAAATAGATTTCATTGAAATCCTAAAACTGTCTGGTCTAGTGACTTAATGTATTTCTAACACAAGTATTAGCTCTTTATTTTACGGAGTGAACTGGCTTTGTGGAGTATTCAATTGCTATTCTTTCCGATACGCCTATTTTGCGGATGGCTGAACCTTTGTAGTCAAGACGTCTATCACAAGGAGTATTGGACAAAGGTATGAGTTATATTCGAATTCACTTGGTTAAATGAAATATTTTAATATTTAAAAATATCTTGAAATATTAAGGCGTTTCTGCGACACGTTAAGGCACGACACCAATATCAAAACACTGATCACAGTGTTGATGGCCGATGTGTGGTCTGAAGTGGATTGTTTCAGGCCAGGTTTTCGTTGACACTTTAATAATTGTTTCTCTCTGCTTCAGAATTCCAGAGAGTATGAAATGCCGGTATGAGGAGTGAGGGTTGCGTGTTTTTACACCGTCGGAAATTTGAATGAAATGCATGCAAGTTGCAATTGCACGGCGGATATTTTTAGTTTTGAAATGAGGATCAAATAGCAAAGTTCTAATTTCAATTTGATGATCCGTAACCTCTTACAAACAAGAGGCTAGGGATAGCCTAATTCGGGCCTTGAACGGTATATACTTTGATCTGGTTTGTTTACTGGTCAGTTCGAGTCTTCAAGACGAGCGTTAATGTCAATCAGTTATTATAGTCTTGTCAAGGCTTAAGTTCAAGTTCGTCTGGCAAGTCTAAGTCAAGTATTGATTCAACTTGAAGTGCAACTTTGATTCAACTGATTAAGATTTCAATCAGTAATAAGTTTGCTTGGCAGGTTTCTAGTTTGACTCAGCAAGTCTGTTTGAAACAAAAATAATTTGCATGTGGACCCTGACTTATCTATCGTCACTTTGACAACAACAATGTGTGTGTATTCTGTATGAAGCGAGGGCCAATAAGCAGAAAAAGGCAACCAAAGAACATCAATTTTACCTCGTACTCGCACACAGAACACCAAGTGACCCAACCTCGTGGTTTTCAAACCATCCATAAAATTATACCATAATATATTATGAAGCCTTGTTCGCGGGCTCATCAATCTTGTACCCAGAGCCACGTGACCCCGGCCGAGCGGCGCGGCGCCGATCGCATCGTCTCACAAAACACATGTGCAGAACTTGGAATACAAAAAATTAATAATTTGCCCATAACACACATCCCACAAGCAAAAGCAATCACGGCAACGATATACCTGGGCCGCATTGATTAATATAATTGTTTAAAGTTAGTACCTTGTTAGCCTCCAACGCAGCCTCTCTTATTTCTCTCACTGCGGGAGTCCCTCGCTCGGCGATTTGGTCGAGGTTTGTACACATTTTATCAGCATTTTTAAAATACCCTATCCATGGACATGGCGAGATCGACCACACAAATCACAAGCTCGCACAAGTCACTTGGAATACAAACAATCATAATTTGCCCATAAAACACATCGCACAAGCTAAAGCAATCACAGCAACGATGAGACATAAGCCGTGGACAACCGATAGACTAAAATATATGTTTTAAAAAAAGTATTCTCGAAACACAGGCAAGGAGGTACGTCACATCCGATTCCACAAGTAATGCATGGAGCACAAAGCAAACTTAAAACGGAAGTATAGTTCCGACAGCCAAAGCACATTTGGAACCCCCAAAAGACACGAAAGCGAAACCTTGACTCGGGCGCTTTCATGCCCGAGTAATTAGACAGGAGAAGAACAGGACAACATGGCACTTTATATATAGATAAATAGGATTTATTTTAGTTCGGTTCATTGTAATGGTTTAGTATTTTGTACCTATTCGGTATCATAAAACATATATTACAATTTTAGTTGATGGATTGTAAATTTGGAACAACATTGGAAAGTTTTGTTAATGTTTTAGCTTGTTTTCTATGTGTGTCTGTTCGTGTTAGCGTTATATGGTGGCCACATGCACACGCTCATAGCTCTTAATAATTTGGATATTTCACCCTCAACTTTGTTCTTTGTTCTATTATTATTAAGATTGCTGTTGTTTAAAGAAGTCCCTGAAAGAAATACAACCTCGCTCCCAAGGTTTAAGCTCTGGCAATAAATTTTTAAATTAAAAATGAAAACAAATCGAGAGCGGGAAATAATATTTCGTATTGAAATATTGTTATGGCTCCGTGTCTTCCGAGTCTCAGATTGTTTTTAAATTGTTGTTAAATTTTTAAAATTTTTAATTATCCTTTTAAATTTGTTCTTAAGCGCGTAGCTTATTTATTTTCAGTTTGGACTAACAAATACAGTAAAAAATAATGTGAAACAACTTTGGAAAGTTTTGTTAATCCGGCTGTGTCCGTGTTAGCGGTGATTACGGGTCAGGTAAATGGTTGTTAAAGCTTCAAATTTCTATGAGGACTAAAAATGTTGGTAAGTGGAATGGTGGCCGTGTTCACTAAATATCTCCTACCATGTAATATCCTTTCTATAGTAATCAGTTTCGATTCCAAAGTGCCAGGTTTCCTACACTAATTACAAATCTGCGTTTAGCAGTTTTCATTCATAGATATTTCACTGCTTCACCTTGTTGTGTTTGGAGAATTCAAAGTATGCAGGAAAGGTTGGATTTCATATAATTTGAGCTAATATAACTCTATGGACAGCTGTTATATATTCGTAATATGTTGCTGCAGAGGAAGTAAAAAGTGAATTAGGCAATATCTGTTGTTTAGATACTTCAATATATCTCCAGTTATTTTTAGGATGACCTTGTGAAGATTTCCAACGAACGTACCAGTCAATTCAACAGCTTACTGGGTGTAGAGGGCACTCAGGCAATATTCTTATGATTACTAATAATCACTCAACGTTCTGTGTTATAGTATAGTCTACCGGTTTATTCATGAAAACGAAATTGATAGAAAAATAGATATCCCAACTCGCATTTCAACTGATGTGAGCTACATTGATGCGATGATATCCACATATTCAGCTTAACAATTCAAAACAACTTCCTTCAGAGCAGTACCACATTGTAGTCAAAATATATTTCCAACTATAGTGATCCGGGCAATTCACCCGTGGCCAATGGTTGCATTGCTACTGGGATTGATCTAGTGTTGTGTTTTATCGCCGTGGGGGTGGGAGGTTTTGAGCGTTACCTTTTCGTCAGAGCAGAAGAGAAGTTAATATGGGATTGACCAATGATTATTTGGATTGATTTAATCAACTATAGAAGTTGATGTTATGCTGTTCGCCGTGAGGGTGGTAGGTTTGAGCTGACGTTTCCAGCGTTAGCCCTTCGTCAGAGCAAGCATCAAATAATTATTTGGTCTACTCACTATAGCTAATATTGAAAACCTTTTTTTAACAATAATAGTTTACACATTATCAATAGCACTACATGTAATTACATTGGAACAGACATCTACATGTGTCTGGATTATAACACAAATCAGTAACTGATCATCAGTAGGAATACCTAAAATGTGTGCAATTCTGCAATTGGTTTCGGCTCCATTGCATCCTATACCAATTGTAGAGCATTTTAAGAGGAGCCACTCGCCAAGTGAGCACAGTTACTGAACAAACGTTAGTAAAACATAAGACGAACCAAAATGATAACTTTCGTTATCTGAAGGAGTGGCTTCATGCAAAAGCTTTCAAAAATTGAAGATCTCTTCAGTTTATGTGTCTCATAACCACAACATATACTTTCTTACCTTGTCACTTCCCCATGTATAGTTCCCGTGATTACAGATGAAGATCTTACCTTGTGTTTATACGTAGTTCAGTTTTGCATGCTCTTCCTGAAGAAATTCTTAGAAAAATTTTAAGTAGAAAATCCTCAACACTTGTGACTCCAGCAACAACGTTTCACATACTCAAATGAACAATATATTTCAATGAGTTTGTTTTTATAGAGGACTAGCCCAGAATACCGAATTATCAACTTGGTATTTGTATATTGTTAGAGAGATTAAATATCAACATTATTTCAAATATTGCATGAACTGAATTGGGATATACAACAACATGAAGTATAAGATGAACTGAATTGGGATATACAACAACGTGAAGAATAAGATGATTCACAACGTTTTAGTACATTAAATATAGAATAATACTATCGATAATAAATGGGAAAAGAGCTCCACCGACAGTTCCTATGAAATAGGCTAAATGGAATCGAATGATATTTTCACGTATTCTATGGCAATATCGCTACGGTGAATCGCTTGCTGTGATCTACACATTTAGGTACACTAAATAAAGAAACATGTTTTAGTGTGAGATTTATAACATACCCAACACTTGTGAAAAACTGCTGTACTATTTTTAAGGTAACAAGTTCAAACTGGAATTTAAGGTTACTCAGACAATTTGTTTTTAAATATGTGTTGAGCTGCCAGCAGTTTCAGCCGCTTCAATATTTTAGACTCGACAGTGTTAATATTCAAAGAGGCTGTCTTCGGTAACAAGCCCAGTTTTGTAGGAATTTTAAAGATTTTAACGGGTTTTTTCCACTTTAAACGTCGGTCAGAGGTATATTTTAGTACCACTGATTCAATCTTACTTGCATAGCTCGGCAGCTTACAGAATAGGTGGGAAAATGTATACTGAAATGTTGAAAAACATTTCGATAAGATAGATTTTCTGGCCTGGCTCCAGCTTGTCGGAAAGTATATAATACTCTTACTTCATATTACAAGTTGTATACACTTTCATGTTTTGAAAAGTTGTTGTATCTGCGGTTTAGTAGTGAATCAGGATGATACATACATACATACATACACATACATACATACATACATACATACATACATACATACATACATACATACATACATACATACA
>JANUFV010159649.1:0-13511 GCA_024757865.1 Epizoanthus scotinus | reverse complement strand
TTCCATAGAATGATCAAATGCGCATTACAATAAATTTAGAATAATTGATGTTTAAAAATGTACATTTACTGCTCTAGGTATGAAATGTACTAGGTTATAGGTAAAGTGAACTAGACAATAGGTAATGTGTAATAAGTAATATGTAATATACGTAATATGTGATAGGGAAACACTATCCATTGTAGACTGTTCAACTCTGAACGATGGCATGTGATGGGCAATGATGGCGAAAGAGCGCTATTGATAGGGAAAGAGTGCTGCTTGAATGGATGTTGCCTAACAGACTCTACAAGAGAACTATGAATAGGGCTGCATAGAATAAATCTCTTTTGTTCTGTACCCTAACATTTTTATGGCTGCCATACATTTGTTAAGTGAGTCTCTGGGGATTGTATGAAAGCCAGTAATTGGACCTTACCTTAGTCAAGAGGGTTGTATTAAAGGTTTCCAGGGCCTGCTGAATTTCTTGATCTCTTGCTTGGTGCGTTTGTTTCAGGTTTTCCACCTACGTTATAGCAAATGTGTGCATTGTACATTTCTGTTAATAACCATTGTGCTGACTTAAACCTTTGAGTAACTTTGAATGGCAATAGCAAGTCATAAACTAAGCATTAATTGTAATTATATTTGATATCATAATAAAACAAAACAGTTATTCATATGTTCCGTTATTATATATGGGAACTATTTATATTATCAGATATTTTAAGGATACGATACAGTTACCAAATCAAACGTCACTCGCTCGAACAGGTGCCAAGTGACTTGTCATGCTGTTACTGTTTTCGCCGGGGCCAGTCATTGGACATAGATAGATGTATGTGCACAATATATACTACCTCATAATTATGTCAATGTATTATCCTTCAAGCGGGAAAACTAAACAAAGTATTCCTTGAATAGCACATACGTCGCTCACTGTTCATTTCATGCAAAAAGTGCTAAAGTTACCAATTTCTTTTTATGAGGATTTCTTTTGCTTAGTTGATTTATATTCCGCTTATACCAGTACCTGAATTTATAAATACAAATAATTTACCTGCAGAGTTGATCTAGAGTTAAATGTCAACAATTTGGCGACAACATTTCCGAGGGAAGCTCTGGTAATGGAATCCTTTGTCTGCTGCGTGGTGTTTACCTGGATGAAAAGAGATAGAGAACTATGAATTACAACTCAGTCGTTCTTTCAAGATCTTGTTCTAATTTTACTGTTGCTGTTTTGCCTTTGTATTAACCGAAATTCTGATTCCTAAAAATTATGAATGACCGTTACTATCAGCGTCACCGTCACCGTCAGTGTCCCCATTACCGTCGCCATCACCATAGCCGTCACCATTACGGTCAACATCACCGTCACCGTTACCTTCGCTATCACTGTCACCATTATTGTCACCGTCGCCATCACCGTTACCACCTTCGTCTTTGTTTGTAATCATTCGAAATGTCCCAACAAATCTGCTTCTACCAATAGGCATCGCGGATGTCTCCATAATAACAAACAATAACAGACTGTACTAGAAAATGTTTGCATAAGCAGCAGCTGCAGAAGTCTATAACAGTAACAACAACAACAACAACAACAACGATAATAAGTTTAATATCTATTTTGCGCAATTATCAACAAATGCGTGTTAAAACTTACATAATAAAAACAATTATCTATTAACGACAACGACTGTAGTAACGACAAACAAGGTACTTTGCCATTGTCAGCAACTCGTTGAAAGTGACAAAAACAATGTATAACTCAAACAATTAGCATTATCAGCAACAAGCGTATTTGGCAAGAGAGGATAATAAACACGAAACTCAAAGTAATATATTGGTAATAACTCACAACATAGAAGGCAAACAAAGCGCGTTCCTTACCGTCTGCAAGTCTTGGTACATTTTACTTGCTCTGTCTTGAACCTATGATAACAGGACAGATAGTGTTGATCAGTCTTCTCCTGTCTGCTATACAATAAAACAATCGACCAACCAAAAAGCAATTTTGTTGAGGTGTGGCATATATTTAGCATATTTGAAATATACTAATAGGCCACTAGTGAATACGGACAGTTGAAGTACTGACCGACAGAAGATCACAAGTGCGTCAAGAAAACAATTTCCGCTATGTGATCTTAATAGTGGGTAGCGTGGCCGAGTGGTTTAGAGTGTTGGAATGGTAACCAGGAGGTCCCGACTTCAATTCCAGCAGGCACCTCCCGGCTAGACTTCTGTACACAGCCTTATGACCAGCCTCCCAGTCAGTACGGAATTTGACACATTTTCGTTCCATTTGATTATGATTTCCAAGTTTTGATATGGGGCTAAAAGGTCGTGCTGGTAACCAATATATAGTTACTGTCGCTAGTGGCGCTATCATAAATGGCTTCACTAAAGCTACATTTACATACCGTCTTCTGAATTGTGCTCATAGTCGTATTTGTATTGGTCACAGCTGAGTCTAACTCCGCATCTCTACTCTGAAGCGTAGAGTTGACCTGAAAACAATTGATTAGAGACGCATAAATCTTTAAACGACAGTATCACGGTATACCATCTTGCAAATCCAGCAACACTATTTTGCATGCTAAAAATAATTAATAGTACGATTGAGACAAGTATAAACCTGTGTTCTGCAATAACACTGTTTGGTCGGATACTTGGTTACTCTTTTCTGTTGAAGGTGTGCGAAGCAGATTATATATCCCTATACACTGTTACCATGTTCTATGCGCTAACATTTATTTTTATTTATTTTTATTTAATTTTTGTTAATTCATGTGTAGATCTATGATGTCTAAATAATAATTTATTTCACTTTTTAAAGGTCTCTGTTAAGTGTCACACTTTGTATTTTCGCCCAAACGAGGAGTAATTAATAATAATAATAATAATATCGTTTTAGGAGCATCCTCTGAAGCTCGATGCTCGTACAAACAAATGTCAATTGACCAAAACATTAAAAAATAAAAAATAAAAAAAATAAAAATAATAACTAATTAGGACAACTAATCAGTTGAGTTTGGAAGGAACTCGCATTTCATTCAATATACTCCAAGCTATTCCTCGTACCAAAACAGTTAATCAAAAGGATTGGAAGAAGCAATTGTATAGAGTGGTGAAGTGTGACGTCATCAAAATAATAATTTTGAATTTTTTTAAATTCAACCAAATTTCAAAAAAGTGCTAGATGAACTATTGGCTGAGAGGACATTTGGAATCAATAGAGCAAAAAACCGCTGAGGTAATGGTCTTTTAAGGTTGAGACGTTCCTACACAAATGTCTCTTATTTGACACTCGGTTCATACCGGAATGAACCGAGTGTCAAATAAGAGACATTTGTATGGGAACATTTCTACCTTCAAAGGCCCCTATCTTAGCGGCTTTTTGCTCTATTAATTTCAATTTTTTTTCTCAGTTTATAGTTTACCTAGCACTTTCTGAAAATTTGGTTTAATTAAAAAAATTGCAAATTTTATATTTTATGACGTCATCACTTTAGTACTTTGTGAATTGTGGGGAAGATCCAATACTTTATTCCATATGTGTTATTTATGCACAATTTTTGGTGTCAGCACAGCACGCGTGCAGATACCCCGCAATAGACACGTGGCTTTGTACTATTATACTAACCGTGTCAGTATCAGTGAGCAGTAATTGTGCTGTGGCATCGTCATCTTTGTTCTGTCAAGGAAGTTAGGAAATATTAAACAGCGAATACTAGAATATCTCTATGTCTATTTTCATCATCATCATCATCGTTTTTATTATGATCAAAAATTAACTGAGGAATTTAGTCCTACCTTTTTTATCGTATTCGATTCGTCGTCAATGACTGTAGTGTTGAGAGATGCAAGCAGATCATGCAGGTTTCTGTTCTGGCTTTGTTGAGACTCCAATGACAAGCTAATCTGGAAAACCAAAGAAATTCGTCAATGAGTCCCAAGTGTTTGGATCCTATGTTTACGTTAGCTGAAATTATTGTTAGATTATATTGGCTAAAGCTGAATTTTAAGACAAATTTGTATTAATGTTCAATGTTAGGGAATTGTAACATGATTTTCGAGTCATCTGTAGCCATACTACGTATGCTAACTTGTCATAAAAAGCTTGCCCTTGCTCTTTGCTGCGCTCCGGGAGACTGTGTCCTACAATCCCTTCTGATCAAGCGCAGCCAAGATTAAAACCAATAAAAGGTCTAGATATGCGATGTTCCACTCCAGGGCTGTATTTTAACGACACGCAGCAACTACTATTTCTTGTTTCTTCAAATGGTTACTTCATTTGATCTGCTGAAGTTGTACATAGCTGTACATGCACATTTTATATATACAATAATAGCCTTGTCTCTAGATCTTCCTCTGATTGCCAACAGATCGACAATGCTCCACAAATCTCCACAAAGCAGGTAAACAACTATTGTCCAGCTGGACACTACATAACACAATTAAGGCCTGAAGGGTCGAGCCAACTAATATGCATGACACAACTATACATATGTATGCTCGGATCCGATCAAATGTTGACACTCGTGGCTCTTATTGGTGACGCCAAGCAAGGTAACCCAAACCCTAACCCTAACCCTAAAAATAGCCCTAACAATAACTCTAACGATTATTTAAACAATCACCCTAACAATAACTTTAACAATAACCCTAACCCCTCAGAAGGCTTGATGCATGGGACTGTTCAGTAGAACTGTCGGAGACTTGTCTGATGTTGCAGAACACAATTTACACTCGCCGACATCGCTCACCTTCTGTGTCAGTGCTGCCGCTTCAGTCATCGTGATTTTGTTGATATCTGACAGCAGCTGGTTCATCCGCTCATCTGTTTGCTCCAGTTTCTTAAACTCATTCAGCTAAATAGGCAAATCAAAACTATATTAGCAATAATGTATTCATTGCCTCACTTCGTCTCTTCACATAACGTAAACGGGTTAAAATACTTGTTAGTTTTAGTATTACCAAAACAGTGAATGCTTTTATAGGAAGAAACCGAAACTTGACTGGAAAAGAACATCTAAAAATTACTAATTACCAGATTTTGAACAAATATGACATGAGTCACTGTAGCTCGGGATCGGTGGTTAGAACATCTGACTGGCAATCAGAAAGTCATGCGTTCAATTTCCGTCAGTGACTCAGACTATTTTTTCAGTTCTTATCTTGAGGAACATGTCCGTCACTTTCATTCCTATACCAAGCTACATCTGCAGTGTTATCCTTTAAACAAATATATTCCACAGTTTACTAATTAGAGCTATTATTAATAAGAGCTATTCTTAATTAGCACTATTCTTAAATAGAACTATTTTTTATTAGAACTATTCTTAATTAGAACTATTCTTAATTAGAAGTATTCTTAATTAGAAGTATTCTTAATTAGCACTATTCTTAATTAGAACTATTCTTTATTAGAACTATTCTTAATTTGAACTATTCTTTATTAGAACTATTCTTAATTAAAACTATTCTTAATTAGAACTATTCTTAATTAGAACTATTCTTAATTAGAACTATTCTAAAATATAACTATTCTTAATTAGAACTATTCTTAATTAGAACTATTCTTAATTAGAGCTATTCTTAATTAGAACTATTCTTAATTAAAACTATTCTTAATTAGAACTATTCTTAATTAGAACTATTCTTAATTAGAACTATTTTTAATTAGAACTATTCTTAATTAGAACAATTCTTAAGACCTACTTTTGTAGCATGAGAGACTTTACCATTTGTTTCGAACAGTTTTTTATTTACCTTCATTTATGCCATATTTGTTTGATCGTTATCTAGCGTATTGTACATATACAATTCATTATCTAACATATTGCACCTACAATTTAGTTGTAATGTATAGCGGCATGCCAAAGGTTTAGGATTTTCTTACCTGTGTTTCTTCCTTCTGAATCTCTGGATCAAAAGTTAATGTTAACTGCGTTACGATGTCCTGCGTAGTAGTAAAGAGTAAAGGTATCGATGAATATGGAAACTATGATTATATATAGCAGAGGTGAAACGGGAGTATAAGCAAAGAAAGACTATTAAGAAAAGAAATATAAGTCAAACTGAGAACCTGAATAGGAATTAGAGACAGGAACAGAAACTAAGAATGATGGAGATGGAGATATATGAAGAGCTTCAAATGATGCACACTTACCGTCGTGTTTTTTGTGATGGTGATATTTCTTCCCAGTTCATTCATTGTTTGCAATAAGAAACTTAAATCTGTATCAGTGCTTCCCAGCTGACTTACTGAAGGATCTGTGGCGCAAAATATAATACTGTCGATGATTTAGTTAATCAATGATAATTTATAACAATTGTAATCAGTTCCCACCGACCTACAAAGCAAACGTCTCCAAAGCTCCTCTGTTGAGGATTCACATGTTGTATAACCCAGCAAGCTACTTCAGGGCGCATAGAAATGCCTAGCGGAATATTCAGAATAAACATGTGGACCTGGTATTTTCCTTTTAATGTTAATTTTTCTCTCAATAGGGAACTGTTGCCGAAGTTTTTTTCTAAAGTCCATTTCCAAATTAGCAATTCTTCTCCAAAGTTATACGATGTCTGCAGAATATGCGTGTTGGATTTAATTAACCCATTTTCATCCGTGAACATTGGACAAATAAAGATTGAAGCATTGATTTTGTATAAATATGTACCATATATGATTTATAACTAAGATTGGAATCTTGTATGAGTGCAGCTAGCTTAGCTTGTAAGAACCCAGACTGCCATCTGAGAGGTTTCGGGTTCAATTCCTGGCCTTGGCCTAGAGTTGTATTAGGTCTGGAGTTCCTCATATTTAATTAGTTAGAGCATCTAGTTATTGTTTTTAAACTTGATCTTTATTTATTTTATATATTTATACAATATTTATCCAGGTTCATCTGATTTAGCTTAAGCTAGTTTAAACAGAGACCTGTCGAACAAAATATTATTAAAATACTACACTTACATTATTACAACACTAATAGAGATTAAAGTACATAGACTGATGAGAAAATAAGTACAATTAGAACTTATGAGAATCTAAAATGACCTTTTGTTTCCCTTTTAAACTCATGCAATGCACATAGATGCTTTACCTGAGTAGGGAGGGTGTTATAAAATTTGACGCCCCTGTTTCGAAAACTAGCCTGGTATTTGCTAGTTTTGGCTAGAGATAGGCGCAAATGGTCTCGCTGCCTTGTGTTGTACACATGTATATCCCTTGTGTGTCTAAATTCAGTCAACAGGTAAGTCAGGTGTTAATTGGTGTGGTGATTTGAAGACTAATACACACTTTAACTGTATATATGCAGGCCAACCGAACCGACTGGTGTATCCCCTTTGGGGTTATCTCAGGTAACTTGTACCACCAACCCGTCCAATCACCTTTCTTTAATTTATAATCGGTATTTATCTTTAATAACACAAACTACAGCTTCAGCCTTCGCTGAACCTTGAACCTTCGTATCGGGTAATAGTTAGTTATCGCGGCAGATTGGATGACTGTGACCACGCATATGAGCGAGACAAAACCCATCACAAAAAGTCAAAAGATCATGAATGTAGAAGCTGTACATAATAAGCGACATTTCACTGTTAGACTTGACGTTTACTAAACTTCCAGGGGAGTAACGTTTCAAGCCAGCATTGCTATTGGCTGAAACAATTGCTGTTCAGCTCGTATAGTGACTATTCAATTTGTGTTGTTCTGCTTTGACATTATGAAGGACCCGTAGCAACCGACATTCGAATGCGCTAACTGCAATAATTACAACTGTTATACAGCACATTCTAGAATAACTACGATACTAGAGTTACAGCTGAATATGGCAGAGTTAATCAAGATCATTACGTCAATCCAAACATTGTTTTGATGTTTTTGCGGCGGTGCAAAACAACCTTAAGGGTTAAATAGAGATTTAATAGATTCTAATTAGTTTTTAATTGTTCAGAAATACTCTTTAAAAGCAATTATGAACAAGTTAAAAGTTAAGACAGTTCTGAGTTTAGTCATAAAAAAAAGCATTATAATATAATGATACCTTGAAATATATTGTATAACAAGCGATATATACTCAACCAACCCGATATATATATAATGATTTCACGGTAATGACCTTCTAGGAATTCAATGAATAACAAAAAGTACTGACTTTAACACAATACTACACGTACAAGCCTTTCACCTAAGAATAGTATTCCTATGACGACTCCAGGAGCTATCCACTGTAACTCACTGTAGAGTTTGTCGGGTGCATAGAGTAATCGCAGCATATAATAACGAGTGCTAGTAAATATGAAAAAACCATCGCTGTTGGTTCAATCGTTGCTTTCATTTTTCTCAATATCTGAACACTTTAGCTATGGTGACTCACAATCTGTGCTCCAATATTTATGATATAAACTAAATGTTACGAATGCATTCCAGTATATTTCAACGTATTTTTGGTTTATTCTTAGATTTACGTCACGATTGCACACTTAATCTTACCTAGAAAGATGTTGTAAGTATTAGCTTGGTTTTAAATAGAACGATGTCTTTAAAAGTAGTATTACTGTATGTGTCCAGTTAGTAGAATTAGCTTTAGTTGAGATAGACGGGACATAAATATATATACATTGCTCCAATACGATCAACCAACCATGCATCAAAGATATTCGAAACCCGATTTACGAAAGTGGTAGATCAGTTTTGTATTCTTGCTAATTTTAAGATAAGAGATTCGGCCAAATCAATACACTGTTTGCAAAATATGGAAATTTCGATTTCGTGTTGAGAATTTAGATTTCGCAAAAATACACCTCGCATCCGTATATTATGGCTCGTCAAAATGGTCTAATTCACTCAAGCTGCCAGTGCTCAAGTTCACGTATATCTGACAATTTTAAAAACTCTTTAATTCAGCAAACATCTTATGAACAATGACTTCATCAAATCTTGTATAATAATCTATTCCTTTGAAAGTGAAATCATGGTTGTCTTTGAAATGAATGGCAGCACAAAACAATGCGAACGACATCAAAATTAGCAAAGCAATCGTGTGCTGGTTTCTGCAGTAGATACGTTTCAAATTACATGGTAATACTAAGTGGACAAACAGGAAAGAAGCCTGGACCGAATCTACAAGTCCTCAATCTCACCTTCACCCGCACAGGTGCAAGACAGGCCAAGTTTTCCAAGAATAATTAACACCATCAACGACAACGCGGTTCCTGCCACTATCAACACGAGCAACAATACGAGCGGGTTGCAGCACGACTCCTTGCGATACGCCTCCCCAGAGCATTCCTTTTCAGACTCAGTAAAAATGTCTGCTATAGATGCATAGTCGTCATCTTTGTAACCTTGGCTCCGTCTGTCTGGACGAGATTCCAGTGATGTGGAGTTGGCTTGCTCAATGAGATTTGGTAACGCTACAAGCGAGCAAGGCCTGCGATAGTCTTTACGTGGCCCTGACATTAGCAGTTCATTGACACTTTTCCAGATTAATGAAGTCGATTATGTCTTCTTTCGTTAACAGAAATGAAATCGAAACTAAGACGGCACGACTGATTTCCATTCTCCTTCAAAACAAGTCATTCCAAAGGTCCCAGTATTCTAAATATGGACAACAAACCCTTGATATGAAAGAAGTGGATAATATGTAAATTGCATGAAATTTTCACGTATGGCTGAAGCCGAATAAAAGCGATCATTGCTTGCTTTGTAAACTGTAGCTGAGGTGTTACTGATAACAACAAAACAATTCTTTTACAGCACTGAATGAAATTCTTGCATTCTAATTGGCTGAAAACGTAGTATATAAGAGTACATACCACAGTTCCGTTCGCGTGACATCTCGTGCATCGCTTGTAAACAATAATAGGCAACTGTAGTGAATCCACAACATTGTGACCAAAAATCGTGGTCAATAAGCCGTACATACCACGGAAATCTATCGTAACATTGCTAAGTGTTTAGGCGAAGAGACACATAACGCAACTGACGGGTCATAAACGTTCTTGAAACTAACTTTAATGTTGCTTTTATCAGAGTTAAATCATGATGACCAAGTCAGTCGAAAACGTTTTAAAACCTGCATAAAGTTTGTATACAGATACAATACAATGTGCACCGTTGTATTCAGACCTGACCTAGATTGGTAGCATAAACCGACACAGGTTGGTCAGTCTAAATTGTTTGTACACGAAATAGGGTCAAAAATCTCCTCCCAGACATTGGAGTGATTCGAAAAACACTACCATCATGATGTGTTTGACGAATTCATGTATAATGGCGCATAATATTTCTCCGACAAGTCGGGCCAAAAAATCATATCACACTTAAATCACTTTAGTACTCACTTCATACAATGTTTTGGGATTGGATAATCAGATGTCATGGTATTTTAGAGATCAGTGGATTTAACAATACATTTTCGTGGTATGTACACTTATATACCCTGCGTTTCGTCATTAAATGGTCAAAATGTTGTGGATTCATGAGGCTTCAGCCAAGTGAATGAATCCACAACAAATTTGGACCATGAGATGATGAAAATATCTGGTATGTAAGAGTATATATATATATACCACGGAAAGCCATCGTAAATTTGCTTTTTACCACTACAGTCATCCATTGTTGCTTCAAACTACAAGCGTCGCGCGAGATGTCACAAACATAATACTCTGGTATGTACATGCATGTCCTGTATGCAATGTATTTTAGCCAATCAGTATGTGAGAAATTAATTTAGTGATGCAAAAAGAAATATTCAATTTTCATGCTCACAAACGACAAATAGGTGCAAATCGGAACTTCTCGCAGTCTGAGATATTCAGATATTTAGATTTTCAGAAAATCGGATTCCTTTTTGCAAGTGCATAACTCGCCAGCACAGAAAGTTACTCTTCTCTCGAGTTTTAAATTGCACATCAATAGAGAATCAAAGAAAATTAAACACCATAAAAATTAAAGGAGATGTTACATGTATTTGATAACAGTTTGAATGTTCAATAACATGAAAAAGATGGTGCGAGAAAGTTGTTTTGAAAGACATGTGTTCATTAAAACAAACCAAATTGGCAAGCAAGGCTGACAGTACCCATTGACAACCAAAGGATTACCTATATTTCAATACTTTAAGTAGAGAAATATTTATCCAAATGTATTCAAATTGAAAGTATATATAATTTCCTGTCAGGGTATGGAACATTTGTTACGTCCATAGAGATATTTTTCAAAATCCAACAACGAACGAAACTATAAGCATAGAGTTTAAAATGTATTTAAATTTAATGGAGAAGAGCACAATGTCGTGCGTGTGCCTATAGACTAGACGGAAGTGACGCTGGTGATTGACACAAAAATAATTTTGGGAGGAAACGGTTCTGTCTTGTGATAATACTTGCAACATAAAGCGCGGTACGTTTCATCCACTTTCTAAGCTACTAACTTTTATGAAAGTTATAGATGTTGGGGAGCGTCTTCTCTGCTACCGTCCAACTTGGCGTGATATAGTTGGAACAGCAGCCGTTTTCGAGCATGTGTCAAGGTATCCAGTCAGCAAGCTGACCCATGTAATCGCTCTCAGCAGCGCAACAATGCTCCTTTGTGACAGGCCGCTTCTGCCAGGATGGCCCCGTCCGGATTCCATATACTAACAACCATGACTCAGCTGCTATACTGAGACATAAATTGCTCAGTTTTGCAAGACACCAACATTATTCAAAGGTTTCGATTCTCTGCCATTAGCTCGCTCTCTTTAGTTGCAAAACTATCATTTGTCTCATGCCATCAAATTTCATTGAGTGGTCAAGAAGAGAAGAATAATTACGATTAATATTTGTTCTTGCACAAATTCTGAGCTCAGATTTCAGGTGCAGATTGCCGAGTCCTCTAGTCCACTACTGGCTACGTGTGTTATCTTTGTTGTATTAGATGAGCAAAATGACAGTCAGTGATCTCTTATTGGTTGGATGTCCAATTGATGTTACAAAACTTACAAATGATATAAACAATCTGAGAGTAAATATTGTATAACAATTTGTAAACTGCCTGTGAAGGAACTTTAGGCTAAACGCATTCAAATCATCAGTCACGTTTGAAAATGAACAAGTTGAAACGTTAAATAGAGTGTTCAGAACATGACATAGAGAACAGGTGTTATGTTAATTTCTCCTAGGACACAAAGGTGTTTTAAAAGAAGCTAGGATGGCAACGGATACGACGACCGCGCTTAAATTCCACTTCTATTTCTTTACATATATCATACATTTGTTTTTGGTGTTTCTAGTGTGAAGGATGGCAAATTCCATGAACAAGAACCCTAGTGTTGAACTGAACTTAACTAACAACGGAGCGACTTATATCTGTGCGTCCACGTTGAGTACAGAGCTTTAACTTTCTACATTGTATTTAGGAAGACAACAGTGGACCAACAACAGACTGTCGGTATGACGGTTCATGTTGGAATTATCATTTACAGTGAGGCAGTATGATTAATAACAGCATATATTCTGTATTGAAACACTGAAAAAGAAAATCTATTATAGTACAAAGACTTGAAAAAACCCAAAATTCGTTTATTATTCAAAATAATTTATATGCAAATGCATAGACAATCCATTTTCTCAACAACAAGTAGCTTGCACTAATAGTACAGTCACAATCAGTTCAGTAATACAATTTTGAGTACTCGGCTCATGTTAGCGCTCTCTCTTAGCTTCATTTGTGTTTTATATCAAAATTCTGAATACATTGAGAAACTATGTAAAATGCGGCTATAGTTTGCGTCAACCAAAACTCCATGTTCCGATCAATTCTAACATGTAAAGGAGATTCCGCATGACACTGACGGGAGATCAACTGGCGGTATTGGCTGCGCACGAGGCGTAGTATATAGCTCATGTGAATGGAAAGCTTTATACCTTTTCCAACAAGTTTTCAACACAAAAATAAATACATTGCACTCGTCATTGTTACTATATATGCGTTTCCGTCTTTGACTCTGTTGTTTTTCTGCCAATGCAAACAGTTAGAAAATGGTGAGAGAGCAGTGACACACATCAATTGCGAGTTTGATAATATTGTAAAAGTCAAAATACCTTGATGCTAGTTGTATTTTGCAACTTATATTTACCTAAACTGAACTAATAAGGACATTAACTGAATGCATGCTGAATGTTGCTAACCTATTGCATTTGGAGATATTTCTTCCACAGATGCAGGAGCGTACGGATCCAAATTGGTGACTAGATGCAAACATCTTATTTATAACAAAGGCAATACATACGCACGTGCATGCACAAACCGCGGTATATTGGTGCATGTTACAGATAGATAAACAAACAAACAAACATATAACTGATAAAAATAGACAGAGAGATAAGCACAACCATCAGCAGAAACGTAGAAGCAGACACATACACATACATATACACATACACATACACATACACGTACACGTACATATACACATACACATACACATACACATACACATACACATACACATACACATACACATACACATACACATACA
>JANUFV010159538.1:0-13512 GCA_024757865.1 Epizoanthus scotinus | reverse complement strand
CTCACCTCCACTTCAGAGAATAATTTCTCACTACTCACCTCCACTTCAGAGAATAATTTCTCATTAGCATCCTTTTTCCATGGAAGAATGATTTTGCTGCAAATTATTTTGGGCTGCAAATTTTTTTTGCTTTTCTCCAACTTTCTCTCTTTTTCTCTTTTTTTGGGCTTCCACTCCCCTCCCCCTACAATATCAAATGGTCTAGACCCCTTGTGAGTAATATTGTAACAAAAGGGGTGTATTGCCTATTTTGCCCCTTTAGCCCCTCCCCTAAATTTACCCTTGGGAATTATGTTTAGAAACAAGTTATAAAGAGATCTACAAGATCAAGACTGACCAATACAGGGCTTTAAGCAACCTGATAATTATAATATAAGTAAAGCTAGTGATCAAAAGTTTAGGTTATAGTCCTTCAAAGTTAGTTAGAACCAGCATGTGTATTGGAGGTCAGTGTACTACTAAAGGATATTTTTATTAGAATCAGATTATTTGTCTAAAGACAGAAATGAAACATTTCGTTGTACAAAAATTAGAAAATAAAACTAACCTACAAAAGATAACTTCAACTTTGTTTCAATAAATAGCTAGTGGATATTACATGGGCGTGCGCAGATACATACATACATACATACATATAACTTTATTTGTTTATGCTAGCCACTACAACGAGATACGATTTTTATCGTCGAGTGTTGATATTTTCAAGCGGCCATGTAATATTCTGTTTACTCTTCACTATAAAGCCATGAGAAACGTATTTTTAACACAATTTGGAAATTTTTGAAAATCGTCGGAAAATCTTCAAAGAACTTCGGGTATCTTCGGAAAATGCTCGGGAACAATCGGAAGTTAAATGTCTGGTGCCGCTTTAGGGTTACAACGTGGCTGCAGCTATTTATAAATGGCTAGAGAGTGCTACAGTGTAATGTTAAGAAAATTGTGATAGAATACGATATTTGATTACATGTGAAATTATCACTTTTATTCCGCACGTAAATCCTGGTAATTTATGGCTTAGTGAAGAATAATTATATTTATTATATGGCAAACTGGATTCCCAGGTCTACAACTAAAGTCTTGGTGTTGTGGTTGCCAGAAAGCCAGGTCGGCATTTTACCAATTTTAAATACAGAGCTTTCACTAGACGGACTTGCAGACTGGCAACTCGCCTGTTTGTTCTGCAAACATTTCCTAAGCAAGAGAAAAGCCATATTAAAAGTATTTAAAGTTCTTGATTTATAACCGAGAAGAATATTCTGCCCTCGGGCTGTCGCAAACCCTTGCTTTGCTCGGTCTGTACTGTACAGCCAATACCTCAGACAAAATATTCTCACACAGACCTCCCGCTCAAGAAGAATTTCGAACAGCCGGATTATCCGAGTGGAATATTCCAGAGATGTGACAAAGCACAAAGGCAGAAAGAAAACTACTTGCATGGCCTGCCGACAATGCAACACATAGAAGTCGGGAAGAAGCTGCGAAATTTTACACCAGTTGCCTCGAACTTGAAGTTGGAGTCAAGATGTCCATGGTATGAGCTTGCCCAACTCTAGCGCTAAGAATTAGATTGTAAGCGAGAGCCTCAGTTAGTGAGTTACAACTAGACGGTGATTTATACCGGTACATTCCCCTGAATAAATTTGCAGGACTTTTAACATGGTCCTGCATGGTAGAACTGACATAATTTACTGGTAGCAATCACTTTCGGCAGTGTTGGACATTTCCGAATGCCACCTACTGGATGGAAATATCATATTTGTCAATGAAACAAAGAACTATTATAAAATACTGCAACACGGTAGAGGCAAAATGAGGCAACTTGTTTTATTTCTCAGAAATACATATTTGTTAGTTCAAGACCGTGAGGAACTGAATATTTAGGCTATGTTCACACGCCGAGAGCTGCACACTGATCTGTTATCAGTACAGCCCACAGCCACAGGATAGATTTATTTTCGCAGACGGGTAATTTGAACTGAGGATAGGAAGTCTAGGAATTTATTTATCAATTTAGTAGCTTAAGAGTAGAATTACTGTTGCTGGGAATTCATGTCCAGTATGAATTAGAAATACTAAAAAACACGGCAGACACAGCTACAGATCAGAAGCTAGTCAGGCCGTATCAGTTTCAAAGACACGGTTGTTCCCAGTTGTTGACATTGCTCGATTACAATAGGTGATAAGAGACAGCTTTATAGATGATGCAGACACACATTATCAAGCCCCAAATCGAATTGTGTACTTTGCCGGCACCATGCCGGTTTTGCTCCCCTTCGATCTTCATACATAGATCTTTTTAAAAAAGATGCTTATAACATAACAAACAGAAGAATCTGCCCAAATCTGGAATCTAGAATCCATAAACTTGCAAACCGGAAGGTCTCACCCGACATATTGATGGCAAACAACATAACATTAACACATCGACTTTCAGTCGATTATCCATATTTTGGCTTACTCGCCGACGAAGGATTTTTCAAGTCTGAAATTTTGGTCTGAAGGGATTTTAACACGCCAGAATTGTCAAGGTCACAAAAATACGTCGTGATTTTTGTGTGGGTATTGCATTTTTCAGTCATTTAGGAGCACTTACAGTTACATGGTGTTGAAGTCGCATCAGAATGGTTTTATAATAGAAACACAGGACATCATTTTTTGTCACTCATATGGAAATACTCTTACAAAATACCTTTACGATTTTTTGGGGTGCAAAATACGAACCTCATATGGAGAGAATTTACCATTTTTTTTAAAAATGGCCAGTTTGTTCACAAGTTCTATTATATTTCCTCTATTTAGCCTTTGGAGACTTTTTTCTCGTGCTTCTGGGCAGGGGGCTTATTAGAAGAAGCGACTAATATAATAGAGGCTTGCATGCACAATACCCTATATCAGATAACAGCTATTTAGACTTTTGACCTTTTAGGTCAATTTTTCAGACAGATTTATATTTGACAGACAACAGTCTATATTATGATGACAATGAAGGGATTAAATCTAAACCTTTATGCCAGACTTCTGGCAATGTCTGCTCAGAATTCAATTTATTGAAGCAATGACAACTTTTGTATTCATTATTTTATTGATTTATTATCATTTCGAGAAAACACTCTATACTCCTAATCGAGTAGCATACATCCATGTACGTGTATAGCATATATTAATTTTTGTTGTCCACAACTAGTAACCAGTAAGTCTAAAAAAAAAGTAATAATATGATATCTAGCAAAGACTACCACAATCGTTTGCAATTTTAGATTCGAAATATTGAATTTTGTCGCTATTCATCAGTTAAATACTCCTTGCTAATACCCAATGGGTAGAAAATAAGTTAACCTTCCCTAGAACTGATCAGCTATAGTTCAATGCTAAAATTTCATTATTATTAGTGCCTTGTATATTCAAGGAAACAATACCGCAGGGCTCTATACTAACAACTCGCCTCTGTCCATCTTAAATTATACTTTCGAACAAAAACTAACATTAAAGCCTGGCAACACTAGCAATGCAAGTGTAAGCACTTGTAAGCATAAGAAATTTAAATAATAAAGGAACACCTGGTATGCAATGAGATGGAACAAGCCCACACAGGTGTTCCTTTGTCTTTTCCTTTGTTATTCAAATATTTAATGCTTATGCTTACACTTGCATCGCTAGTGTGAACCAGGCTTAACCCTTATCCTGCTGAAGACGATTTTGCTAAAATCAAAACTATCCTAACTTTTGAAGCAATTGACGAAAACACATCAAATGACCACTCATTTTGTTTGTCTTGATGAGCAGGAGTGTTTGGTGTTACTTGTTTCTTAAAATTGATGAGTTTGCAATTTTCATCAAATTGAAAATTCTGGATTTTAAAAATTCAGCAGGACAAGTGTTAAAGCTTTTATGAATAAGCCAGCTGAATAATATAACGTAAAATTTGTTGCTTTCAATACACTATTCACTAGAAAGGCTACTGAAAATTCAAAACATAAATTTAGCAATCAATTTAAGACTCTTTTCCATCCGATGTCGTTTCCTCGTCCTCAATTTCTTCCATCGTAATGTCCAGGTTGCTCATGTCTTCAACGGCGACGATGTGAGGGATGATCCACTGGACAGGGCGCGAGGAGAGGACATACTCGGTTATCACTTGAGAGGGGACGAACAGGTAAGCAACGGCCTTGTTCTTCGCGTCACGCAGGGGTTCTGTAGCTTTTCGGGTCATGTTCAAGACAGCGGCTGGCATGTCTTTGACATTATGGGCCTGATAACAAATATGAACCTCGTCAGTACCAATAACCAAAATATAGCTTGGTTTATTCAGGTTATGTCACTATCTGGCTCTGGGGGAGTCAAAAGTGCCTATACCTTTTTTTTAACATCTTAAACAGGGCCCCAAATTAATTTCTTTTTTGTAAAGTGACAAAATCTCAGTTGAATTTTTTTTTTTAATTTGAATTTATTGAATTCTAGAGACAAACAGTTCTTTTATCTGGCCTTTAAAGATGTTTAGAAGTTCTTAAAAAAAGTTTGCAAAAGAATCAGCTAAACTTTGCAACACTAACAGCACTGGTCGACATGTCAGAACATGTTTGCCTCCACCTCAATTGATTCATTAGATACAGGCGGCAAAACAACTTGTAATTATGTATTTTGTAAATTATAAAGTTGTTGTTGTTGTTGTTGCCAACCATGGGCTCCAACTGAACTACTGCAGTAACTGTGACAAAGGTTGCAAGCACAATTTCATAACTTACTTACCGGTATTTCACTTACTTTCGTAAAGGCAAAGACAAACTCCTTCGCTGACACAACCACCTCTCCTGTGACCTTAATGGCCATTGACGGGATGTACATCGTAGCCTCGTACACTTCCTTTCCCTTCTCTGTTGACCTGGTAACAATTTGATTCATGGTATTCTGTGCACAATTGGCCTGTCATAATAATAAGAGATGCAATTAGCGTAAATACCCAAGTTGTAAGCAAATGTTTCGATCAATTTTCTTTCTTTCAAATGAATTTCGTAGTTTTTAAGCTAGTCCACTACTTTTGTAAGACTCTCTCCAAAGGTTTGATACATCATTATGTTATCAACTGTCAACATAAGCTTCATGTAAACCCCTCCACTTCTGAATGAACTTTTGCTCTCAGTATGAACTTTTGCTCTCAGTATGAACTTTTGCTCACAGCTTGAAATTTTGCTTTCAGCTAGTATGAACTTTTGCTCACAGCATGAACTTTTGCTCACAGTATGAATTTTTGCTCACAGCATGAACTTTTGCTCACAGTAATTCCCTTGGGAAAAAATGAGAAGAACTTGGCAAGATTTCAAAAATCTTGGCAAGATCGAGATTCTTGGTTGAAAGGTCTTGGCAAGACATATCGGATTCCAAATATTTTGGTAAGATTCCAAAGGAGCAATAAAGTGAAATAAATGAACAGTGCTAATTAAAGATGTAAAAAGCTCAATTTAGCCACCTTATTCTTAATGCTAGTGTCAGAGTTTCTAATTGATTTCGTTTAATTTGACCTATGGCACTGCAAGAACTGGGCCCAAGTATGTTTTCATTCCCTTTTTATGTCAATGTCACAAATGGCACATACAATGGGTACAATGGCGCACTCATACAGTGTGATTGTGGAGAAAGATGTCAAACAACTGCACAAGGTTTATTTAATTTTTATTGTTCTTTAACCTTGCAAATACATCTAGAATCAATAACTATTAATTTTGTGATGTTAAAACAATGAACTATGGTTACATTGCAAATATCGGCAAATGTGTATACGGTATATCCCAGTGTATAGGTCGACTCTGTCTACAGGTCGACCTCTATTTGGAGGTTGGACTGAAACAAAAAAATATATATTTTACCAGATGTCTGTATAAAAATCTTAACTTCAAATTTTAAAAAATCACCATTTTAAAAAAGCAGAAAAATTGCATTTCATGGGCGAGTGTAATAAGTTGAGAAAAACATAATTTAAAAACAACATTTTATACAAAAGCACATGCAATGCAGAGATGCACAGTGGGACAATGAGCGCTGCTCATTGTCATGCCACACTGTCTAGAAATTGACAACATTTTCAAGACTGTCTAGACGTGTTTGAAATGCTAGGAAAATATTTTAACCTTTGATCAAAAATCATGTTTAGAAAACCAAAACTAATGTGATATAGTGCTGCATATCAAGCAGAACGTTCTTTGTTTTGCCAAAAGGAGAGAATGGGACATCATATGCTTTTTGGCTAGTCACATGAGGAGGGATTGCAAGCTTTGAACATGGACAACATTGTGTGAAGGAATAAACAGACAGACAGATTTTTATTTGGTCAGTTGTAGGCATCTGGTTGCAGTTTAAAAAACATTAATGATTTATGCCATAAAAGGCAAAGTTTGCCTTATTTTTTTGTTCTCAAAAGTTACATGACCCAGAGATTTTAAGACCAAGATCAAATTCTCGACTTATACACCAGGATTTACGGTATCGTGTCACCAGTGAGTAGCTTTGACTCGAGAGTCAATTTTAAAATCACTAAAAGTTTGAAGTTCTGCATTGTAGTTTATAACTTCTACCTTTCAGAGCTAGCTGTGTCGGACATACACTTTGTTTGTAAAAATTGCGAAGTTACATAATAACATTAAATAGAGGTACGGTATGTACAGGATTAAGTGATTTCTCAAGTTTTTCCATTGTTTTTAAATTGTCATATAAATTCTACTGCTATCAAACACTGAATAACAACTTTATTACAACCCAAATATGAACATTGATCATTTTCTTCCCTTTTATAGATTTGAACTTAGTATAACAATACATCGTCAGTGTTAGCTGCAGAACTAAAGAGAAGTTCCTGCGACTTAACGTTGGTGCTGCAAACTGTTTTAATAGTCTCTGCCACAATCTTGCAAAAAAAATGAAATAATTGTGCTCGGCCGTAGTAAAGGCTCAATGTAGTTTTCATATATTTTAAAATATTTTTAGACATAAGAGCAAATTTAAAACTTGAATTTTGTTTAGTACCCTGCTGCAACCAACTAACAGATGAAACACTTGTAGATGAAATTGACTAACTCTATTCCCCCAATCACCATTGACTATTTACGCCTGTTGCCCTTATTCCCAATTAACCATTACCATGTATCTTTGTGTACATGTTTTCACATATTTTGTAATTTTGCTTCATTTTTATTTTGTTGGGTTTTGGGGTGTGTTTTTTCGTTATACTGTTATTGTAATTATTGTAATATGTAACATAACATTGTCAAATAATAAATAAAAAGACAAAATAAAACTAACAGAGGTAGTAGTAGATCTAGCTGCAGCTCGCAGGGTAAATTTTGCTTGTCTTGCCAAGAAATGCATTGAGCGCCAAGATTCTTGTTTGATTCTTGCTAATATTTTGCCAAGAATCTTGCTAAGAAGTAGGCTCCACGATTCTTGGTTGCTCCACGATTCTTGGTTCTTGCAAGAATTGTGTCAAGATCTGGGCAAGATTCTTAGCAAGATTCTCACCAAGAACTTGCCAATAAACTTGTGGCCAAGCTTCTTGGTTAATAGGAAGATTTGGGTTAAGATCTTGCGAAGGTTCTTCCTGAGATTTTGCCAATAAATTGGCCACCAAGACTTTTGCAAAGATGTTAAGATTCTGGCCAAGAAATTGGGCACTAACATTCATGGTTCTTGGCAACATCTTGGCAACAATATAAACATTGGCGGCCACTTTCTTGGCAAAATCCTTGGAGTCTTCTCTTGCCAAGATTTCTCCCAAGACCTTGGTCATTTTTACCACAGGGTGTACACTTAATAAAGTCATTTGTTTACTCACGGTATCAACTGTCATCGTAACTGGTTTAAGATTCATCAGTCTCTTCTTGCCCCGTCTTGCCACTTTCTTGCTCAGATTGGTAGCTCTCACCATATTGCCCTTCTCTCCATCACGCTCGGCAATCTCCAATTCCTCCATGTCTTCACGGCAATTTCCATCAGTTGGCAAAGCCATCTCAGCAATTAGCTCTGTAAACGACAGCACGTCGCCAGTCTTGGAAACAACCATCTTGGCGACTTCAGTGCTCTGAACCCTGTCATACACCTCAGTTGCCTTGGTAACCACAGTAGTCTTGGTGCAGTCGGCCATCTAATCGTGACAATGAAAATGTTATACTACATATTGTAATAGACATCATTTTTTTTGAATTTACATTTTCGGTAGTATTTAAACAATACAATACAATAATTGATTTATTGTCGATTACATGGGGTGTGGTTGCCCAGTCTCCTGAGCCAGTGATTTATGTTACAAAACTAAAGCTAGACTAAAAAACTAAATGCTATACCAAGGGAATAAAACAGTGTCGCGCATGTTTATAGACAATAATATAAAACGTTACGATGTAGAGGAACGCGAGAAAAGTGTTGAGAAAAAACGAGGCAGAGTTTTCTCTCTGCTTTTCGAGTGTTCCTCTACATCATAGCGTTTTATATTATTGTCTAGAAACACAAGCGATGCTGTTTTATTCCTTTTAGAAAATATTCAATGAAAAATAAAAAATTGTTTACGCCAAGCAGGCGCTTGTTGAGCTACGCTTCGTCACTTTGTTTGAAGCGTGATTTATATCGAGTTTTATAAAATGGGACTTCAGCCAATCAGAGCACGCGTTATATGGTGTCTATTTTCTAGTATACTATATAAACAAATCATGGATAGTAAGCAACTAACAATTTGGCAAATATTTTGTATTAAATTTGTTTACTATCCATAACTTGTTTACAAAGTTTAAAATCCTCAACTAACAGGATGCACTCCTGTTGGCTATTTACAATCGTGGCCCTGATCTGGGCTTGAACTGGGGATCACTGGATCCAAGCACAGGACCAAGTGGAGACTGGACCTGACATGGGGATCTCAGGTTCAAGCACCAACTCACTGTGCTACACTGCTCCCGAAGTTCAGTCCAATGACTACAATATTTATACATTGGATCCACTTCTCTTCAACTTTAATAGCACTACCAGCCTATAATACAAACACCTTCCAATGTTACTTACCTCTGTAGGGGTCTTTGTAATAAATGGAAATTTCTCTTCCACCTTGGCCAGAGTTTCCGAGGCCACATGGTCAATACAGGCAGCTGAAACCAACAAGCTCGGTCAGAAAAAGGCACAATTTGAAAACAAGTTTTTAAAAGTTTCCAAATGTATTTTATTTTATTTATTATTATTTTTTTTATTAAGCGAAAAACAAACTACTCCCATCTAGGATAGACAGGCAGACATACAGAAAAAGGTGCATACAAACATACATAAACTTTATTTATACTCAAAATTTATAGGCAGCTATTTTAAAAGCTAATATTTTCCAGAGAGAAAAAAAATACAATACAATAAAATACAAGACACTTTTCCGTAGCTTCGGACTGAAATTGAAACTAAACAGTCAGACAATATAATCTGCTGGTCTGCAATACATCCCAGAAAAATAGCAATTGTGATGCAGTTCCAGTTGTCCAGTTGTGTTTTTCTAAAAGAGGGGCTGTGATTCTGATCCCCCTCCCCCCATAAAAACAAATCTTGTTCTGATTTTCCAGCACATACATCGCTATGCATCTCGAATAAAGAAAATTATCTTACATGTAATAAGGCGTAACATTAGTAACACAGCCTGCATTTTTCAAATTTAAAAGCATAATATCGGTGACCAAAAAGGCAAAATACAGTTTAGATGAATTTCTTCAGGGTACGGTACCTAACCCAATATTCAATCAAAGTGAGATGCTGTCATTGACATTGTCACGTGCCAGATGCAAAAGTTCTGAATTTTAAAATTGCTATAATTGGATAAACTGTCTTTACCAGATCGAGATGTTATGCAATAAGACTTTGCATGAATACTCATACTACTAGGTACCAGAGTCTCTTTCGTGGCTTGTTCTGTTCATTGAATTGTGATACTGATTTGTGTTTCATTTCAGCAACATGTAGTTGTCTGCTCCAATGTAATAATGCTAATGTCCCATTCAAAACCTTCAGAGAATTACATTTCAAGTAACTGTATCTTGAGCATCGTGCTAACTAGCACGCTTTCACGTGCTTATAATTATTCAAGGAAGATCATGAGTTGAAGATCTCGCATAGCAAATAGAACCAATCACAAATTTGAGAATAACCATGATTATTTAAATGATCTAAAGGTTTTACTGCAACAGATAACGATAATTGACTGCGATCTGTTATTTACTAAAATGATGGCTCTTTGCGTTTAATATGTGCAAGCGTTTTACCAATTTTTAAAATCCACACTTGAATTGAACAAAACTATTTAATAATTCTGGACGCGCCATTTTTGAATTCACAATTTCTTGGCACAAATAACTTGTTTTCTATTACTTGCTTTTCCATTCAACGTACTTGGGTTGACCATGGATCAAGAAACCGCAATCTCATAGAGCGCGAAATAACGAAAGTGAATATACATTCTTAGATTCTATGAATGACGCAATTCGTTCACCGTACCTGGCTCATCCACATGCCCTATCACTGGTTTGGCCAAAGTGAACGCCGTGTTTGTGGCCACTTTCAGAATCGGTTTAGTAGCCGCAGCTGCAGTCTGTACTGCAGTTTCTCCTGCGCCAAAAGCCATCTTAGTAACAGAGTTCTTCTCCTTTACATTGCTGTAAAGTTGGGTAAGTTGTTCCATGGCGGCCATCACTACTGGCAGTTCAGTCAGACGAGTACTGAACGTCTTCATTTCGGCTCCGTCAACTTCGGTTTTCGGTGGAGACTGTACTTCAGCTGCCATTTCTATAACAATTTCTGAGACTAAATTCAAAATATCTTCACAAGTACGAAAGATCTGAACTTATACAACTTTCTTCGCTGATGAAGTGATTGATGATCAAAGTTGGGCGACGTAGCTTTTAAATAGCACAATTGTCGAACTTTGCACCACAGTACGGCGTCCGTTTCATCCAATCAAAATGCTCGTTATAACGGGTTACATCACGAGCCAGTACTGTTTTCAGACATTCGCCAATCGCCATGAACTTTGTAACTCAGATATTGACAAATGAACAACGTCATGGGTAAATATTTCTGCTCAAAGTTCAACTCGGTGGATGTAGTTCCGAAATTTGATTAGAGTCCAATATCTAATTTCAAGTTCATTATTAGCCAATAGAACAAAGTAGTAAAAAGTATTTTGTAAAAGCAAATCTAAAATATTTTTTAAATGTGCCGTGATTGCGTCTTAAAGTTGAATTTATTTTTAAAATAATACAGTATTACAGTCACATCTCTGTATATCTTGCAGTTCAATTACCAAGCAGCTACTAATTATAAAAACACTTCATGACTTGTTAAAACAAGTACACCGGCACTGCATTTGAATTAGAAATTGCCGTGACCTAGAACTCTAAACCTAGCTCTTTGTTAGAAGGTCAATCAAGGTCAAAGGTAGTTTGCGCCTTAACACATTTTTTTTAAAAACATGGTTAATGTGTGAATGCGACAGCTCCCTCCGTGATCCGTTCTCCTCTTTCTTAGTATAGGAAGAAGATAAATCGTTCTATTATAAAGCAGTCGCGGACTAAAAGTTTCCGGCCCGGGCAGCACAAAAGGTAGAAAAGATAGGAAGTGAATTTGTTCTCGCCCGCAGCCGACAGATCGGATTGCTTCTGAGTCTCCGAGGATGAAAATCGCTTCGGTATTTGGACCTCGGACTCGCTTCGGACTTCGTATTATTAAAACAAATTTAAACATTGCCTTAACTGGTCTTTTGAAACCACTAGCTTCTTTAAATGTTTTATTTTTAAATCTCGCAAAATCATTTTGTTTTAGTGGCAACAATTACAGTTTGCTATTTGAGTATTTATTTTATTGTATTTCAAAGATGGTCTGAAGATTAGAAATGAAGGTGATTTATCTGACGAATTCCTGGTAAATTCGCTAAATTTAGCAGCCACTAAAATATTGACTTTTTAGGTGATTATCGGCATCAATATATAAAGCCGACCAGAGTTCAAAAATGGGATCGGACTTGTTAAAAATATTTATTGAAAAAGTGCCTATTGTTTTAAGAAAGAGAAGAATAGTATTTTTTTAAAATAATAATAGAAATAATAATTGTCCGAAGACTACTGCAATGCTGATCAAACAACGCTTTTGGATGATTTTAAACAATATTTCGGCTGGTCATTACCAGCCTTCATCAAGTTTATTTCCTTCAGATAGACTGATGATTAGTTATTTCACAATCGTGAGAGTATGGAGCTGTATAGAAGTGTTACAGGTGATGGGTGATAAGTGACAGATCGAATATTAGTTCATCACGTTTATTTAGGCGTCTTCTTTTTAAAAAAAGGGCAAGTCCCACCTAAAATGACATCATTATTTTATTATTTTCTTGTCAAACTGGTTAATACTGTGATATAAATTGTATCAATGTGCGATGATTAGAGTTTGAATTTGTGATGTCACATGTGTGTTACTTTTCAGATTAAACAAAGAAAAGACAGGTTTTTCTTCATTATATTACTTTGTTTAATATAATTTTGTGTGCCATGAAGTGCAGAGGTTTTTCGTACCTAATTGAAGGTTGTACAATGATTTTAGGTACTGTTTCTTTTTTTGGATACCATAATCGTAGAAAAACACAATTTATTCAGTCTGTTTCTTGCAATGAGCCACACTTGTGACGTCACAAATCCAAACTTCAACCCCTAATATCTCAACAATTACTATGTCTCGAAGAACAATTAAATTTACACCACAGTGATCAGTTCGACAATTGGAATCAGATAAAATAATAAAAACACCATGTCATTTTAGGTGGGACTTGCCCTTTAAGCATAAGACAAAATTAATTCCTAGCCGTTTGCATAATAGCTTCTGTGTGCACGCAACTGTTCGCGCGAGTTTAGCTGAGTTTGTTCACTCGTGGTGTCAAGATATTAAGCAACCAGGACGGCAACGGCTACGAGAACGGCTGCTGAAATTCGACTTTCTGGTTTTCTCTTATTTTTGTGTATCATCCGTTAACTTATTGTTCTTTGTGTGAAGAAGGACGAATTACAGAAGATAAAAACCCTAGTTTTGAAGCCAAACTAATAGCAGGATATTTTCTATTTCCACGTTCAAGTTGTCAACAAGAGTATCCTGCGTTAACTATTCCGAGCTCGCATGAGTGCACACTAATCGGGAAAATGGCGTCAAAATTTTCGGAAAATCAGACACGAGACGGTAATTCCTCTCAATGCCAAGAAGTCAACAAACATTGGTTTCAGTTGGCCAATTGTCCTTATAGGAGAACATACTATTTTCAAAGAAAATAAATATTTGTAAGTTCAGCGATTCCCTGATTCACTTGTTTGATATATGATACACAATTTCCAGGGACGGGCCTTTGATAGCGTGGGAAGAGCTAGGGGGCGGGGGCGGGGGCGTGGGGGACAAAAACTGTCAGCATTTTATCTTCTGTTCTGATTATACAAACATCGTGACAAAGTCGTGTCGAATTACTGTAAA
>JANUFV010159427.1:0-13512 GCA_024757865.1 Epizoanthus scotinus | reverse complement strand
AGCCTGCTTCCTCTCAAAACTCCAAAGGGTGAGTTTGGATTAGCTTTACCTCAAATCAGTTTTTTTAATACACACTTAATAATTCTAGGTACCATATCATTACAATTTGAATATTAGATATTTTGAGATAGTTACTAAGGATTCGGGCGGAGGATATTATTTCAATTAGACTTGCAGAACTTCGAGACAAAATAATTATTTAGTGCACATGAAAATCGTATGCAAAATCGGGTCAAATCTTGATCAGAAGTATTAGCTTTGTAACGTTAAACCACCGCCCTTAAATATTCTAATCTCCGTCAAGTACAACCAATCATTACCATGAAATCACAAAAACCGTTTTAGAGAAAGAAACAGCTTGAAATACAGCTACAAGTACAATGAACAATCCGCACCTGGCAGTCTCGAATTATGAACTGTTGGCCGTTTACTTTTCCAGGTATTCGTCCAACAGTCTCTCCTTGGAGATCAGCAATTGTGAAGTCCTTGGGATCTGGTCGATCTCGACGCTCCCTAAGATACATATAGGTAGCAATTGATGTATTTCTACCGAACGATCGAACTGTCAGACAGCACGAGTGATATCCAAGGTGACGGCGAGACGCCACATTCGAAAGAATACTACTTACCAGCTGAACACCGGCTTTTCTTGCTGCTCTTCCTTCTTTTCATCCTTCTTTTTCGACGTCAGGCAGCCCATTCTAGCGAACTAATACCTTGCTTCCTACTGGAGTAATTTCAAATAGGTTCACTCGACAAGTACTGGCCAGTAATCGAAAACAAACCCGCTGAAAACCATGGACTCCCTGACAATTATTCTTCCTTTGCAGCAATTCATGGGTGGTTACCAAGGGTAGGACTTGGTAACCAGGCCGGCAACACGTCCTGAAAAGGACTGGAGACAAAGTATCCAAGGGTCAAAATTTGTAATTGTAGGCAAAAATAAAAACGTTTTGACTATGAGATCAGGAAAAAGTAGTATATAAGTTAAGAGTACATACCACGTAAAGCTATCGTATCGGCTTTTTACTAGCTTGGGAAATCGCAGGTGAAGTGGCCCCCGTGGGGGGGGGAGGGGGGGTGGGATCAGGCTCGTCGTACCTGAATCTATATATTACGTTGGCCAAGATTTCTGCTCGGCAGTACGGAGACTGATGAAGGTTCGTGCTGCCGAGTGTAATGAGTGATGGCTATATCGAACACGGATAACGACTATTGTAGCAGAAGAAGAAGAAAAAGAAGACTGAGAAGAAGAAGAAGAAGAAGAAGAAGAAGAAGAAGAAGAAGAAGAAGAAGAAGAAGAAGAAGAAGACGAAGAAGAAGAAGAAGAAGAAGAAGAAGAAAAAGAAGAAGAAAAAAATAAATTATTTGCACTGGAAATTTTAGATATCTGTGTTGTACCCCAAAGCGGTAAATTGATCAAAAATATCGGTCCTTTTCTGTTGCCGCCTCACGAAGTATTGGTGCAGACTGGTTTAATGTTCTGTTATTTTCATTTTCTCATGTTACGACACTTCAGCAATGAAAAATAAACTGACAAGAAGAGCTTACGCAATTCGCCTTTATCCATGCAGAAGATATCAAATAGTTAATCCAAATATAATGTAGTGCAATTATATCGAATAGAAATCGGTTCGGTTACAAACAGATCATCGATAACCACATCCGAAAGGTGCAAATTGATTTTCAAAATTTAATTGGCTTACCAATCGTGCTAAAACCTGCCGTATTTCCCGATTGGCTGAGAGGCCAGTCCTTTTACACACACAAAGATACACCTGTCTGCCTGGACATCGTGACATCAGGAAGCGTCAGTCTCTTCTAAAATAATATGTCAAAACCATTTTAGCAAATCTACTTTATTTTGGGAGAAGATTGTGGAAAATGCTTTTAATTTTTGTTTACTCGCTTTAAAAAATTACATACCGTTTATTTGTATTTCTTAACTGCAACTTCTTGATTTCTTGGATCAACTTTGCCTATTGCAAGTCGCATGACCTTGGCCGGTTGAATTGTATTATGTTATTGTATACATTTACACGATCAACAAGCTAGACGAGTAAGAAGACCAAGGATAAAGCTGGCATCGACCTACATCGTTATAGAATAAATAGCGAAAATTTGATCAGTCAAAAAGGTAATAAAATTATTTTCCAACATAAAATATAAACGGTCCCCTTTTGTATAATTGAGTATTACAGCTCATCCATTTCATACGATTTCAACGAACCACAATGTTTGCGAACTAGTAATTTACACGAAGTCAGAAGCGGCGTTGTAGATTGAATGACTTAGTGGAATATATCATTAGCATACAGCTTATGTATATAAGCAAAGACAGTTCCACATTTGCAGATACATGCCACTTCACACACATGTCAGTTGAAATTGCATAAAGTGCTAGTTCACCTTAAACGGATCAGAATACTAAACTGGGAATACAAAAGCTATTGGGATAAAATCAGTTTGAAATATTCCAGGCTCAAATCTTGCTCAAGCCTTGGTGTCAGTTTATGGCGTTTTAACGGTTAAACTGATGGAAATCTCTTGGAGATCCCCACCTTGTTCAACAATGTACATACATTGTACTGTATATGGTGCGTGAAACTGAGGAAAATATATTAACTTCAAATCTAAAGCTACGAACCGCTATCGCGGGTTACTTCATTAAGACTGTGGAATCTTGGAAGGTTAGAACTCTCCTTGGGCCACGCAAGGATTGAGAAGTCTTAAGTTTTTGGATTAATACCCAGCGAGCCTGATCTTCGAATCAACTGACATCTCGTACTTTAGAAGGTAACTGAATAAACCTGAAAGTGAAAAGCAAACAGATAAAATCAGTGCTTCCACTTCTCAGAACAAAAACGTTGTCAATCACTAAACCTTCTGCCCTACAATTCTTCTAAAAGTATCAAATCGCCCCATCTACGCCATTAGACAACGAAAAACGATTCAGAACTTGGAAATGTGGAACTCATCTACCAATATTTCCTCGCCTTTATTAACTCTCCCGGACTACTGGAAAGAGCCTCTTAGTCTTACAACATTACGGCTTTTGTTGGAGGTCGTCATTGCATTGTTGGGAGTTATAGGAAACATTCTGGTTTACATCTTCATGACCAAAAGTCTACACGTCAATCCATCATTAACAAACTACATACGAAATCTGGCCGCAGCAGATCTAGGAATTTTGTTGATGAACTTCCCTTTCGCGGTTATAAGGGAGCAGATACCTTTTCGCTGGCCTTTGGGTGAGTTTATCTGTCTGTATGTGTACCCACTGTGCGAGATGTTCTATGGAGCGTCCATCTGGTCCATTGTTGCAATTGCCGTTGAACGGTATAGAAGCACTGTCGGGTTTTCATCTCCCGCAAATCCGACCTCCGCAAAAATCGCCCGTCGCGTGTTGGCCAGCATTTGGTTGATCGCGTTTTTCCTCATCGATTTTCCTCTGCTTCTGTTCATGAAGTACGAGCCAACCCGTTTGGTTTGTAGTGTTCGATGGCCAGGAAGACCCGGCCTGAATCCAATCGCTCAAGTGTACGTGGTAATGGTGACAATGTTCTGGTTCCTTCTGCCTCTGTGTTTCATCTCCTGGACGTATTACCAGATATCTCAACGGATTAACAAACACACGACTACTCTGCAGCAGCGAATACACAATCAGTTTCACTTCAATCAGTTTCCAAGCCAGGTAAGGTGCAAGATATGCCAACATATATAGATGGAATAGCAATTAGATATAAGGAAAACTGAATTAAACCTTCGAAACAGTTTGTGATATTAATTGCTTTTAAAATATAACATAGTATAAAATTTGGATGCTCAGTGATAAGCTTTTGACATAAAAAAACAATGCTTTGGTGTAAAAATAATGTCACTATTCCTTTTTACAATTAAGGTATAAATATAGGCTATACAATTGTAATAAAACGATTTGTTTTCCAATATCTCGACTGTCAAGTTGGCCTTCTTAGGAAAAAATATTTCGGAACCGCTTGACTATCCATAATATTTGGGAAAACGCCTTTGCAATTTCTACATTTCTCCTTTCTCGTTGATATCCTAATCATTTCTAACGCGTAAGTATACGTACACACTCATGACAAGCATGCAAACAGCGTGTATACAAGTACAGACAGGCACATGTCATTGACTCAAACACGTACATTGTACAAGCACGCATACACCATGATACGTACACGGATATACATACACGGATATACATACACACGTGCCGGCTGCATGAAAACACAAACTACACACATACACGAAAGGCACAATGCGCATATATACGTCACACACACATAGACATCGCGTATATAGACGTCATTTACATGCTCGACGCCCCTATATACGACACTCAAATAGAGTGCGCACATATAGATGATGAGCACAAAAACGTTGCGCAATAAGAGTACTAAAGTGATGACGTCATAAAACATAAAATTTGCATTTTTTTTAACCCAATTTCCAGAAAGTGCTAGGTAAACCATAAGCTGAGAGAAAATTTGAAATTAATAGAGCAAAAAGCCGCTGAGATATGGGCCTTCTAAGGTAGAAAAGTACCGGTACGAACTGAGTGTCAAATAAGAGACATTTGTATAGGAACGTCTCTACCTCAAAAGACCATTAACTCAGCGGTTTTTTGTTCTATTGATTCCAAATTTCTCTCAGCCTATAGTTCATCTAGCACTTTCTGGAAATTTGGTTAAATTCCCAACATTTCAAAATTAATTTTTTTGATGACGTCACACTTTACCACTCTTATAAGTCTTATACTAACGCGCATGTGTGTAATGTAGATATGGAGGACACGCACATATACAACGCGCAGATCTAAACAACGCCCACAAAATTAACGCACACAGAGATTATAACTCGCGATGGTCAAATAGAATATACATAGAATAATACATAAGAGTGCCGTGATATATTCCAAACAATTTTATATCATTCAATGTTTTCAGAGGTATTTTATAAGCTCTGTTTAGCTCCGAACTAGTCACTAATTTAAAATGTTTTATGTTCGTTAAGGTTCAAAGAGTTGAAATGAAACAAATTGAAAAGACAAAGAAAATTCTTACCCCCCTGGTTCTTGCCTTTGTCGTCACCATGCTGCCGTCCAGCGTGTTTCGCCTCATGACAGTGTACATCCCGACACTCCAATGGACTACCTACTACCTGGTGTATTACAACATATTCGTGATTCTTACAGTGGCCAACTCAGCTGCCAATCCTCTAATCTACTGCTTAGTCAGCCGCGAGTTTCGCAGGGGAATCATTACGCTTTTCTCGAAGTACTTCAGAACAAAAGTTCAACCTCAAATGGAAATATCGAGAAGCAAAGCGATTCATCCTACAGTTGTTTTCACTTCAAGAATCGCAACATTTCCTCCGTTAGAAACGTCGTTCAGTCTTGAGTGATACGACTGATACCGCAAATACCGTATATTGTCAACGCCAAACTATACAATTAATAGATTGATTTAATCAACTGTAGGAGTTGATGTTATGCTGTTCGCCGTGAGGGTGGTAGGTTTGAGCTGACGTTTCGAGCGTTAGCCCTTCGTCAGAGCAAGATGAAATTATGGAAATTATGCCAATCCCGATGTCGTATGGACTCTAATAGTGGTTTAGTTGTCAGTTAAACAATCACATCCGTATGCTAAATAACTTTTATAATGGTATTAATTACTGCAACGTGTTATTGTTGTTTCCACTATAGATGAGAGATGCCACGTTCCATCTCTTTACCCACAAGAAAGCCGCCTCGGTCATGCTTGAATTCATAAAACCACCACCTAACCTAAACAAGACACTGCTTCTTGAGCAGGCTGATGACAGTGGTATTTACTGGAAGTCCAAACCTCTACAGCTACCACTTAACAGCAGCGCAAATGTTGAGTATTGCTATACCGTTCACTACAACAACGTAGTTAAAACTGTACAAGCCAGTCAAGTGTCACTCACAACTGTAAAACAGAGTGTTAAAGAGAGGAAAATTCGCCACATGCACAGAGGTGCTAACCAGTATGACATCTTTCACAGCCCGGGTGGTGGTATGAAAAGCCTATTTGATGGTCAGTTTTATTTTGTGCAACAAATTTACCAACAGCTTGTAAATGAAGAATTCCCCGTGAATCGTGCATTGGAAGAGTATGATTGTCTTTCATTTGGCCACCCTCATTTCCAGGATGATGATCGTGCTAAACTTTATCATTGGATTCTCAAATTACTTGAAGGACGCATAAGTTGTTATTGTGCATTGTTCATAAGTTATCTGCTTGTCAAATTCTATTATAAAACTGACCGTGATCAGATGCAGGCGAAATACATTGTAGGGGACGTCGCCGACAAGTTATTGTCTTGCTTGAGTACGTGGAACCGTGAAGAGCTTGATGAACTAGCTAATAAGACAGTTCAAGGAAACATGAAGGAACTGATTTGCCACTTATTGTATGTTGGGAATACAAAGGGGTGGATGCCATTCTATGCCGATTTTTGTCATCTATTTGATGTCACTTGGGTATTAGATACGGCCGGACACCTTGAACAGGATTGCCATCGCATTAATCCTAGCAATGATGAAACTGAGCAGTGCATTGCCATTGCTGTCCAGAAACTAGAGAATGTGAAGAACCAAAACGACAGAGAAAGGTTAATGAAGTTCCTGCTAAAGAGAGTTCAGAGTGTAAATATTTTGTGGACACTTTATAGTTGGTGTCATGAGAAGTTCCCAGATTTTGCTGCACAGAACATTATGACCTTTGGGAAGGAATTTAAGAAGCTAACTGGTCAAGAGCGGCATCTTAGACAACAAGAACTGTTCGACTCAGCAGTATGGGTTAAAGTTCCAGAACCTCTCCGCAATGAAGTAGCTGAATCATTCATCAAATCACTTGTTAGTAGAGTACCAGAAGTGGAGACCTGGAACGAGGAGCGGCTACAGGCACTAGAAATCCTCATGCTAGATGCAAGACTGCAGTATTCTGAGGGCTTCATTGAGCTTGTACAACTACTTGCTATATCAAGCTTCAAGGAACTTCACGACTTCACGTTTAAGCTGCTCAATCACTCAAACTTTTCTGATTACTGGAAAACTGTTGGTGAAGACGTGCGATGTAAGTTTCTCATGAACCTTTTCAATGCATCGATTGGGTTTCAAGCTCGTGCTGGTGGTGACGACAGGAAGAACAGGATTGGTCGTGCCTTTAAGGCTATGGACGCTGTTTGCGACACACTGCAAGCGATTCCATGTTCAGCATTTCTAACATCGTTAGGTGTGAAAATGAAATCTTTTGAAAACTCTGACCTGACAGATGTAATCAATGCCTTTGTCGAAGTACAAGATATGGGTGAAGAAGCTAAGGAAAATTTTGACCAACTGCTTCAATTTGTCATTGACCGCGATACACACAACAGAAATATTCTTTCAACGTTGAAGCAGCTTGTTACTTCATCTAGTGATCCCAATTCTGAACGAAGGGACTTGGAAGAACTCAAGATCGCCAGGTACGTTTTCATATATTACGAAGTAAATATAGCACCACTGTGAATAATTTGATTGGATATTTTTGTCACACTAAATAAATCCCAACCTTTCTGTTCATGTTTTATGTCGTTGTAGGGGGAGGTACATGTAGTTCAAAATTGTACATGTCGTTGTTCTTGCATCATGAGCTCTATATATAATGTATTTCTTTGATGAAGCATTCTCGTTAACCCTTCTGGCATTACGTACTTCTTCCGAAACATGAAAATTGAAGTAATCATTTTCTCGTTTAAATTCCAAACAAAAGGTAATAGATAATCTATCAATAAGTTTAGAGAATAACTGGAATTATGTTAAGAAATACTCTGTTGACATTAAATAAGGGTTTTTTGGCATGATCCTTTTGTGATAGATTAATGACTGTATTAACTATTCCCTCCAATATGCATCATTTTGCACTCGAACATGTAATCGTGTAGGTGTAGTTTGCTATAAGGTTTAAAGTAAATATGTTTTTCAAGACAAGAACTCAGAAGAACGGAAGCAAATTTGAACCCATAACCTTCTGTTTATCGGTCAGATGCTCTTCGCACTGAGCTACAGGGACTCATTCGAAGAGCTGAGTCATATTGATGACATGTAATTCAGGTATCATAACTTTATAACTGAAATAAACGATATTGTCGTAACGAATTTTATTGCCGAGAGCCAAATAGTCCAAATGTAAGGTTCTGGGTATTTCCATTGCCATAGCTCGAGCATCTCAGAACTCTGTTTAAAATAAAGCTCTCCTAAGTTGTTTTCTTATTACTTCTAAATATTGATTTAAACCATCTTTAGGGTGTCAGAGGAGGCCATGGTATCGCTTTTGAAGCACAGCCAACTTCCACCAGACATTGAGGCTAGCGCAAAAGGTGGTTACGAAAAGGTCTTTGAGATTTTGTCAAAGGATGAAGAATTGTGGACTCAACTGTTAACTATTTCCAAACCGTCACAGAAAGTTAAAGAAGAACCACAGTTTGCCATTGTTTCGCAGGCTTTAACCATGTTTGTAGATGCTGCAGAGGCCAAGCAGTTAAGAGTAGGATTTGTAAAGAAACTGCAAGAACCTACAAACTGTAATAGCTTTCTCACAAGGCTTTGTTCGTCATTCCAATCCTCCGAATGTGATGAAGTTGGGGAACTCTCGTCAAAGGAGGAGAAGCTAAAGTCGTTTATTTCATCGAACATTGAAGAAGTTGATCGCCTTTATAGCATCATGGAAGATTTGGAGAAGTCTGTCAAGTTCATTCAGAGATTGAAGATAACAGAGCTGCTTGACATTGAAGATGTTGTCAAGGCTATATATGCGAAGAAGAAAGCTTTCCCCAATACACTCGTTGAAGACACATTGAGTGAGGAATACTGGGATACGTTAAATCCTCTTCTCGAGAATGCAGAGATGCTGTCAGAACTACTCCAGTCCCTCATTTTTAAGAGTGTAGCACAAAGTTGTTTTCTTAAGGAACAGGCTGAGTGTTTTGTTGAAGAAGCCCTGACAATCCTGTGTGATGAGGGAGTGGAAACGTTTAACAAGACATGCAGTCCGCTTTTTGGTGAAGCAGAAGACTTGTGTGTTTATGATGCAGAGCAAATATTGAAAGGTATTAGAACGGAAGATGAACTGAAGCGAGAATTGAACTTTGTTAGCAAACATCTTGAAGAAGACGATGTGCCCAGAAACATTGAAGAGATGCTGCAAAGCTACCTGAAATATCCAGTGATTCAACGCAAATTTAAGCAACTCAATATTGTACTAAAGGCATTTGGTTATGAAGGGTGGAGTGACTTAAATCTGTCCAACCGCACAAGACACCATTTTTTCAGCCTGGCAAGTCTAGATAAAGCTGTCAAGGAGTTTGCTCATATTGATGTATCACTGAGTGAGGATCTTGCAAATATTGTCGAAAAGTTAGCAGAGTCACGAGAGCTAGTCGAATTGTTGCATGAAACAGCACATGAAGATGCAGTGGTTTTGATTGATTCAGTTGAAGAACATTCTGATCAGACAGTTTCAGAGAAAGAAGTGTCTGACTTCATCGAAGTCCACCGATTCTTAAGCCCACTTATTCAAAGCCCACCCGTCAATGCTGAGGGATTTCTAGATGAACTTCGACAGCGTTTTGATAACCTTGAAAAGCAAGCAAGAACTGGAATGGCTGCCAAGATAATCGAGTGTAGCAACAGTGTCCACAGTCTTCGTAATCTATACATGAATTTAGCAAACCGAGGGGAGATGACAAAAGAGATCATTGCAAACGCTTTAATCAAGGGACATTATCACATTGGGACACACCTGCAAACACACTTGGTTGGTGCCAACTGGCAATTCAAACTTACCTACATTGAAGGTGACGGTGGTGATAGGACCCACAACATGGCTGATCTACAGGATTTCAGGAGTCGGGCATTGCTAATTGTCAACACAGAAACAAAACAGCAAAGTTTAGCTGCTGCAGGTGTAACTCGAGAAAGTGACAACGTAGACCTTCAGGAATTCATCAAGCAAATTGATTTTCTCTCAGAAATTGCACGCACTGGAGAAGAGCTGCAATCCTCAGGTCATCCCAAATTCAAAATGTATTGGGAGAAGCTCATAAGCACAGAGCAAATCGAATCATCTGCAAGAAAACTGGAGACAGAGCTTCAAAGGTGGGAAGTGTTGCTAGCTAAGGTTCGCAACCAGAACTTTTATTTGAATTTTTTCCACCCGGATCAACTTTGGAATCTTCAAAAACTTTTTGATGGTGATAGATCTGATGAAACCAAGAAGATTGCACACTCTCTACTTCGCTACATTGAGCCAGATATTGATCTTGGGGTTCTTGAGGAGTTACGAGGTTGTAACAAGAAGCCAATGAAAGAAGCAGACATCGAGTTGAGGATGCAGTCACTGGGAGCTACACTAGATGAATTACTTGAGAAACGAAAAGTAGCAGGCAAAGAGAAAGATGTGCCTCTGCTAACCAGTTCACCACTGAAGCCGGGGAATGTATTTGTGTCTGTTCTTGACCAGGACAGCACACAGACTGTTCCTGCTGTCATGGCCTTGTTTAACAGCAGGACAGGAAGCCTTCCACAACCAAGTCAGATTCTTTTCTGTCATCTCGATACAAGTTGGGATGAGATTGATCTTCTTCTGCGCCGCTGCTTCACTGCGCATGCTCATGGCAAGACCAGCAAGCTGCATTGCCTAGCAAATGTAGAAAGCCTTCCGTATGACCTGCAGTTCCAGCTTGTTGACGCAATCAAAGAATATGAGGCCACGAGTGATGCCCCATATCTTTTAACCCTTATTTGTAGGGGAGGAGAGCACCACCACATTGCCAACCAGTTTGCCACCTCCAAAGGCCGCATTCCAGGTATGACCGATGCAGAACTGAGACGTCAATTCAAAAAGCGTTGTCCTGAGGTCACCATGGTAACATCCGAGTTGCCTGGGCTTGGCAAGACGGAAATCATTTACGAGAAAGCAGCAGAGGAGGATAAGGCCATTGTGAGTTTTCCTATCAGTGGACCATTGTCACGCCGTCAACTGGTACAGAAATTGAGCAGTCTAGATTTAAACGAGTTCCATTGCCTTCACCTGGACATCGCTGAGGTGGACGACTCTCTGCTACTCGATACCTTCCTGTTCGAGCTAATTGTGGTCGGCATGGTAGCATCGGAAACACAGCTGTTTCACATCCCAACCAGGTTCATCTTTATTGAGGTAGCAAACACTCTTCAGCATTGGCTTAGAGACTCCCTGACAGTTAGTAAGTGCTTCAACAGAATTCATGAAGAATGGAGCGATTACAAGAACTTAATCAGCAGCAGTGAACGATCGAGTGATGTACAAATTGTTTGCCATTATCTGGATGCCTATGAAAGAAGAACCCTGGAGAGCAGCGCCCTAAGCCTGCGACGCCTGGATGAACTACAGCCACTTCCGGAGAATCGATGCAAAGAGCTACTAACAAAGCACTTCACCACTGACAGTGACATGTCATTTAACATTCTTGACAGCTTTGTCGGCGTGTTGGCAGACCAGTTACGGAAATTATCAGCCAGTCCGTTTTTCCGTCCAGAACACTTGAAAGCCATGATTGGTGGAAGTCATGACATACGGACACGTTTGTTCGAAGCCCTGCTACATGTGTCAAGGGAATTTGCAAGCCGGTCCGTGGATGCATGCAAAGCAGTACAAGCAAAGGCATTGGGTGATAGGGGATCCTCAGAATCGTACACAAAGAGGCAAGCACACCACGGTAAAAAAGCAGATCTGATGGTTTCCAGGGTAACAGGCATGATTCAGTGGGCTGAGAGTAACCACCTCGTTATCATGTTCCACACAGTGGATGCGCACTCGGTGACGGCGCTGTTCCGAAGGCTATCCCATGTGCCGGAGAATGTGAAGCAGATGTTCAAGAGTCAGGAGACCGTTTCAGGAGAAAAACTTCAGGAACTGCAGAGCTTGACACAAGATATGCTGAGAACGAAGCTTGAGCGTATTGTTTGTACAAAAGCAAAGCATGACAATGGAGACACCGACAGCCAGAGTTATGTCCTGACGGCAGACAATGTCCTGAAGATGGTGCTGATCATCCAAAGAGTCCGAGCTGGTATTCCGGTGATTGTGATGGGTGAAACTGGCTGCGGAAAGACCAGTCTTGTCAGGTAATACTAAGGACCAAATGTTAAGGACTAGATGTTAAGGACCAAATGATAAGGACCAAATGTTAAGGACCAAATGATAAGGACCAAATGTTAAGGACCAAATGCTGTTTATTGGGGCACTGTCACGGCTTAACTAAACAAACTCTTTTATGTTTCATAGTTAAAGAATATCAAAATAAAACAGCTTTTTGAACGGAAACCATTGATTACGGAGGTTGGTCGAAGTTTTACTGTAACTAACACTTTTAACATTGTTTGTTTCTTAAAGGTACCTCGCAAAGACATGTGATGTCACTTTCTGTGTTCTCAATTTCCACGCTGGGATTACAGAAGCAGATATTGTGCAGTTTGTGAAAGACCAAGAACAGGTGGCGGCCCTGAAGACTGACGAACAAATTTGGGTGTTCCTGGACGAAATCAACACTTGTGAACATCTTGGTATCATCAATGACGTCATTTGCCATCGGAGCTTGTTTGGCAAAGCCTTGCCGTCTAACCTGGTGTTCATGGCTGCCTGTAATCCTTACTGCCTCCGACCTCCAGGTATAGACTACGGTCGCTTGCCGTTTGTCAGGTCTGGCTGGCCCGGGAGAACTGGTTCTGGCCATTGTAAATGCAAAGGTCACGGCGCGCGCGACCATTTTTTTCGGCCAAAACTCACTAAATTCTCGCGCACCGGTCGGCCAGAACGGGAGAAGTGAGCGGCTCCAATTCACGAGCAGGGCCAGTCTAGCCAGAACCAGATCGTATCACCGCGCGGCCATGTAATATCCTCTATATAATGCACAGTATTCTCACTACCCCGTACAAAATCAACCAATCCTATACGTTGAAATTAACTTAAAGCCCACTGATCTATTGATATTTTGGGAAGATTTACTGAAATCTTTGCCAAAATCCTGAAAACTTGATTGACATATCGTTGAATTCATTAAGTCGCTTGCTGTTAACACTTGCTGTATCTGTTTGTTCACAGGTAAGATAACGACCGCTGGCCTCAGTGGTAAAAGCACAACAGACGAATATTCCAAACTTGTGTACCGGGTCCATCCCCTCCCAGAGACCATGATTGACTATGTATGGGACTATGGAGCCCTGAATACTGAGGATGAGCGAGCGTACATTACACAAATGGCTGGAGACATTGCAAATCCCAAGCTGAGGAACATGATGGTTGACTTGTTGGTGCACTCTCAAAAGTTCATTCGATCTGTGGACAAGAGGTATGTATTTATGTGTGTGTGTGTGTATGTGTGTATGTATGTATGTATGTATGTATGTATGTATGTATGTATGTATGTATGTATGTATGTATGTAT
>JANUFV010159426.1:0-21599 GCA_024757865.1 Epizoanthus scotinus | reverse complement strand
CGCGCGAAAAACACTATTTACTGGTTTGGTATATGCTAACGCAGGATATTCCGAGATAGGAAACCAATCAGATCGCGTGAAAAACACTATTTACTGGTTTGGTATATGCTAACTCAGGATAGCTGTAGTCGTTAAGGACTTGTGTTATGGATAAAAAGAGACTAACTCCAAAATTGTTATCGCAATATATTGCCGAAACACTATGTCTATACTATATAGTGTGTACAGACATCAGCTTTTGGTTAGAAGCTCGTGTTGTTCAGTTCTTACCTTGCCTCACCATCATCATAAACTTATTCACCGGCTGTTCGACATTAACATTCTTGAACACGACAGGTTTTATGCTTCGATATTCGAACGATCGGATGAGCCGCACGGTTACAGTGACCTTGTGGAGGCTCTGGTCTACTTCTTCCATCACTTCGTTGTACCAATACACAGCTTTTTATCTGTTTTCAGTTTTACAGCAGTACAGATTAGGTAGACGCCATCTTAAAATCTCGCACGGGGCACTATATCGATACTAGTACCAAGTACATCGCTCAAATTACCGGAGGGAGGGGAGGGGGCATAAGGGTGGATGGTACCCGTAGTTGCAAAAATATGTGGATGGTTAAAATTGGGGAAGATTAAAGTGGATTACAAACTCTCAATTTAATTTCGGTCTAGGCTAGACATTATATAAACATTTCCTGTTATCCTGTTGAGCTTACAACTTGTGTTTCCTGACTGTGAAGGCTTTGTTTCTGACATGACTAGAGAGCGTGTGCATTACTGTGACATAGCCCTTTTAATATGGTAATGACTATAAAATATTAAATAATGAACTTTACTAACTCGTTTTTGCATAAAAGTGATTGACTATCAAAAATAGGGGGCAGATGAGACCTAAATGGGTTGCCATGGGGACCATAATTAGATTGGGAGTATAATTTTTGATATGTTAAAGAGTTATTCTACCATAACTTGACAAACAACTGTTGGTAAGCTTCCATGAGTTGTTGTAAAATCACTTGTCAAATATCATAGCATTGTACATGGGAGACTGGTACGAGCCACTATAAATAATATATTAAAGCCCATTCAAATAGATGCAACATCGTCCAACAATGTTGGATGGTGTTGGTTGGGAAGTGTACAAACAAATCCAACACCATCCAACATGTTGGATACAAATTTTACGAAAGCCATTTATTTTTCCATTGAGCATGCGCACTCGCCATAATTATCATTAATATGACAAAATCTAATGATGAATCAAACTCGCGCATGCACAAGAAGAAAATGTTGGACGATGAACTTGATTCAACAACATCCAACATAGTGTTCAAACGGATCCAACATGTTACGTCCAACAATATTGGATGGTAAACTCTGGTGGACTAGTTTTGAAAAAAACTAGGGATTCTACGTCGGCGAGTAGGTCAAATCAAGATTGATTTAATCAACAGTAGAAGTTGATATTATGCTGTTCGCCGTGAGGGTGGTAGGTTTGAACTGACGTTTCGAGCATTAGCCCTTCGTCAGAGCAAGATATAACTACTTCCCAATTTATTAACAATACAATGACCAGCTTGAAGTTAATGACAAATACTTTATTTACAGCACACCGACTAACACAAATACGTATTCAAAACCATTTACAAGACTTTGTTGACTAAAATGGATGTGCTAAAATGTTCTAATTCACTTATGTAAGAGAAAATAAAGTTGTTAAATGTAGGAAAATCATGGAACAGCAATGTACGCTGCTCAAGATACAAAATAGTTAAATTATATATATTTAGGCTAAAACTTGTAATATACCATATACATTTTACCTTCCGTCCTTCTGTATCAACACATCTCCTTGGAAATACATAGCAAACAGAATTTATTGGAATTAATCTTATAATATTCTCTCTCTCTCTCTTTTAACAATTTGCATTTCACCTCACTTGCTTACTAAAGCTGTAGTCTAAAATTCTGCCTAAACTAAATAATTATGCATACCTCAAATAATACACTAGTAGCCTTTTAGATCACGGTGCACATTTACAAAATATTGTACTGTCTGCATCTTGAACTGTACAGTAAATGACTATAGTAGCTAATTTTTATTTCAATTTTGTCATTTTTCTTTTAAAGGAAAGTAAATACAGCATTAACGATTTCCTCACTGTAAATTGGTTGAGGAATGACAGATGGTTCCGAATGTGGATAAAATGTATTTTTCTGCTGCCCTTTACTATATTTCATACGTCATGTGTGTTACATAGACACAGATTGGATATAGATGGGGCAGAAATTAGCAACAAGAAGGAATTTTGCACTTTGTGGCTGACAGGCTGGAAGTAGCTCTATAGAGGGAGATCTGACTGCACCAAAGGTTTCACCTTTGCTCAACTTGCCTCATCTAACATGCACACAGGAGACTTTAACATTAACAATTTGAAAATTCCCTGCATGTACCTAAGTTTTGATGGTCAAACCAAAAGCATTCTCACCTCTGTTCTACGCTGTGATTTTCTCAAGTATTAAATTTTTACTACTTGGAAGCTCGATGCAAAGCATGACTGTGTAAATTATGTGCAATTCCAGCAACTTAACCCTTTCAGCCCCAGACATTTATCGACATCTATCTTCTCCTTACCGTATTAATACAAAAATAAGGAGTTTGGTAATGAGAATTGAGGAACTGATCAGAAACAGCAAATTTTCTTGGATAAATCACCAAATTTTCACAACCTGCTTATAACAAATGTATGGAGACTTGTAAGGAGAATTTAGCAACACGTCATTTGACATGTTTGGGGCTAAAAGGGTTAATGAATAGTGTTTTGCTGGATATCTTTCTCCCTCAATTCATGTCCGTTCACACATTTTATGCACTGTATGAACACTGAGTACAAATCTGATGACTGTTGTGAGTCACCTAGTTTTACATGTTCCTTTCTTGTTACTTTTACTTTATACAAAATCTAGAAAGAAATGAGCATTTTATAAATTCTTTTTTGTATATATACAGTGTCTCTGATGCAGAACGTCATAAATAAGAAACTTCTCGTACATGTTCTAAAAAATGAAAAAGTAATGGCTTCTTCAAATTTACTCTGACTTGTGACAATAGAGATCTTTTAATGTCTTTAGTTCTTCAATAAGGGTTTTGTTCTGATTCTCCAAGACTGCCACACGGTTTTCAAGGCACTTGACATACTCCTTCTTTTTCCGCCTGCATTCCTTAGCTGCTTCCCTGCACAATTGAAGTAGAGTTTACAATTATTAAAAAAAATAATTGTAAATTACTTGCAAAAAAGACTTCTAGGTTCCTAACCACTTCTGCAAGTTCCTCAAATTATTTAATTTGTAACTAGGGTACAAGGAGTTCATTCAAAGCTGGCCCTCAAATCCTTATAGTGGACTAAATGAATGGGCTCCACCTGAAAAGGGTGCCTTTTTGAAGCTCCAAGTATGAAAAAGAGTAGGGAAAATTTCTATTAAATAATTAAAAGGGAGGAGTGAACTGTCCATGGCAGTAGTGTAACACTTGATGTGTGTTTTACGATAATTAATTATATATATACTCTTAAACAAGACAAACCTGTTTTTCATAAGTCTCATTTCCCGTTTCCTGGAAGCTTCCTCAGCTATCTGTTGAGCATTTGGTGTCATTCCTGGAGAACTAATCACGACACCCTGGGGCATCTGTCCTGTTCGGATGTACTGCTGCTGGTTTCCAGGTAAGGTATATACCTAGGTGAAACACAAAGATATACATAGCAAAGATTTAGAGAGTGTTTATGACAAAATGCTGGGAATTCACAGAGCCGAATATTAATGCATAAATAAGTTCTATTCACGACAAAGCCGACTCAATAGCTCATTGGGGAGCACCTAATTAACAATACAGATAATCTTGGATAATCAATTTGCTTGGGGTTGATTCCCAATTGCATTACAGTTTTACTACTATTCTGAGTCAGAATTTCCTTCTCTATACTTTACAGTCCTAAAAACACACTAACCCATACAAAAATCTATGTTAAAATAACAATATGTTGATTGCTACGAACCGACACCGAGGGGAATAATTATTGTTTTGGTATATACCAAACCAATGAATAGCCATAGACAGAAATATATTTATAATTCCTATTTCAATTCTCATATAGAACTGAGAAAATACATCGGACACGGCAGAGAAATGGGATGCCATTTTTTTCCTTGTTCTCTGAATTAATTAATTCCTGACAGTGGAGTTGAGTAACTAGTGGTGTCAGATATTTACAAAGTTACAAAGTGGCAAGGTACAATAGTGATATCCACTATTAGGAACTGACACTGAAGGAAATAATTAATTATTTTGGTACAATTATACTAAACCAGTGAATAGCCATTGATACAAAACTATTATTTCCAATTTTGTCTTGTTTCACACATAAATGCCTAGAGGTGAATATCACTGGATATTAATTTTGTAGTTTGATTCACCAATCAGAGGGCACTATTCACTTGTTTGGTATATACAAAACAATATTATTGTCCACACTATTATCATACCCCAAATTATGTCCAATACATATAATTTGTCAGTCTGTTGACTTGATGAAATAGAAGAAATAGGATGAAGAAACAAAGCAATGCTCTTACCCCTAAACAAACATTTTGTTTTGGTGTTCAATATGACATAGGTATGGTTCATAGCGCTTGTTTGGAGACAACAACTACTCAATGCTTATTTGTCCAAGCTGTTATCGAACCAATTAGTTTAGTAGTCCAAAGCCCAGATTTAGTTGCAAATATGGAACATAGCCCATATGAAGCCTGTTTATTTCTTTAAAATACAAAAAAGTTGTTAAATATTTGAGTCTACCCACCTGCACATCACCAGGAGTTGTGTAAATATACTGTTGCCCATCCTGTATGAATAAAAAGGGGCAAAAATCTTATTATGAACATGAACGTTAAAGTGACAATCTTCACATTAATAATTTATCCATTGCTGACTTCACTCTCTCATATAAAAACTGCTTTCAACACTTATAAGTGATCTGGACCAGACAACCTGATCACTGACAACAGTTGGAAAGGTTATGACAACACTTTCACTTGCTGAAGCAAGAATAATACCTTCAAGGGGATAAGGAACTAATGTAGACAAGCTTCCATATGATTACATACATGTCAACAGTTATATATAGGTTGGTTCCTTTTCCCCTTAAATTGTGGCAGCAACAACGCAACTATAAATTATTTGTTCATCAACTAGCCTAAATATACAAGCAGTATGATTGTATATTTATAATCAAATAATCAAATCAGTTATAATCATAATCAAATACTTCAATAGTCAATCTTTGTTAAACCAAAATGGTTTCTCTTGTTCATCAAAATAAAGAGATGTGAGCATTATCAATACTGCTTAGGCCACAGTTTTTTTATTTTTAGGTTTACGGATCTTCCTCACCTAAATGTCCAGAGTTTGGAAAAAAAAATTATTTTCCATTAATTTTTTTCATTATTTATTGTCCAATTTAATTTTTTGAAAACCCCATAAAGTTTTCATTTCAGATGAATTGGGTTTTATCTCTTTAATCCTGCATTGCACACTTTCTGTGCAAAAAGAAACAGATTGCAATTAAAGATTTCATGACTTTGACAGTCAGTGCCATAAATAATTCTAAGTGGAATGCTTGTGAAAATTTAAAAATGAACAAAGGGGCTATTCCCTCCTCTTCTCCTAGCTTGTTCTCAAAAAAATCCGTAAACCTAAAAATTAAAAAACTGTGGCCTTAACTTTGTTCATGAAAATTAATTTTGAGTTATTACATATATAAAATGATTGTGCAGAACCACATTTCAACTTTACATTGTTTCAATTATTATTTTCTTGATTGAAAAGTCTTAATTAAAAAGCCTTAAGTTTATACTCCTCAGAGTGAGAACGGAGAGATTTAGGCAAACCTTTGTAAATAGATTTACATTTTTATACCTTGATTCAGAATTTGTTTAATATTTATCAACATGTAATTAGGTATTTATCCTTTGTTTGTAAAGACACACATATGTTGTGTCTGGTTTATTCTTAATAAATAAAGACTATTAAAATGCTCAATTTATAGTCAGAACTGAAAGTCAAATAAAGAAATAATGTAAGCAGCTACTGGTATATTCATAAATAAATAATAATGCTTCAGTAAACTATAATTAAGCTTGAGGTATACCTGTTGTTGTTGATACTGTACTACAGTTGAACCACTCTGCGCTGCCATTGGCATTGCTTGTAACTGCACTGTTTCACCAGCCCCTGCAATCTGTATGGTCTGTGGTATGCTTACACTCTGTGATGACTGCTGGTAACCGATAGTACTTGGAGTAATTGATGAGGAATCACTGCCGTCTCCACTTTGGAGCTGTCCGTCTTCTGGAATGGTTTCAATTTTCGAAGGACTATCACCCGACAAGTCGCTCAGTATTTTCCTGTCAATGTTCAAACATAAACTACTATCAGTTACAATCAAATATACAAGAAAAAACATGCTGCAGAACCTTATTCAATCGCAAACAAAATCACTAAACACACCATATTGATTCTCATTTCTGGAAAATAAATACTTGGACTTTTAGTTACAGAAACATTCTGCAACAACCCAAGATCACCGTTATCTTGAGTTTTGAACACATGATCTCTGAATATTTCCTATGTGACAAGACTGAAAGCTATACAACGTAATGTGTGGAATATATCAATATATCAAACAAAAAGCTTTAATTAAGTACCCACCCAGATATGGGATAAATATCCACTTAATATTAATTTCAGTTAAAATAAATCTAAAGTTTGATTACCATCTGTGATAGATCTTCAGGTCCTAGAAACGTACAAATTATGCACATGTGGCGACTGGGGAGACTGTATATTTAGGAGAGTTGACAACAATAGTATGGTGTGGTAGAGATCAGGGGTCTTCATCATCTGGAGGGGCAACTATGACTCTTCTAAACAATGCTAAACTCCCTGAAGTGGCATGTATGAATAAACCTTCATTCAAATTTAATTCTTCTTCCACCTATCAGAGCCCTAAAATCTCATTTGACCTTTTGATTAAAAAAAAAAAATGACAAAAAAAGTTTGCATGTTATCCCAGAATGCATCAACATGCACCATTTAGTGTCTAGATTTTCAAAATATTCAGGGGGAGAATGTGGCCATTCCCATAGATCCATTAAAAGATCTCACCCAACTGCCCCACCCTCTTGCAAGTCACTATATATACATGTACTAAAATTACTTGAAACTATGACATTTTTAGCTAACAGTGTGTTGATATGACATCTTGCAACATATCTAATACTTATACTCATACTTCACTGTCTGAATTATACTCTGATCAAACTTTAGAAAATAATTCGAACAGTTGATATCAAAATAATAACAATGTTCAAAATACTAAATGGAAAATATATATAATCAATTTCCTAGTCTGAATTGAAAGTAAAATAATCCAAGATCCTTCAACAATAGATATTGACAGTGAAATGATCTAAAAAATCTACCGACTTTCCCTTGTCACTTCCCTCTGGCTTTTGCAGTGGTTTAAAACTCGAGCAAATAAAATGCATTTTCAACGAGCATCAGTTCATATTTAACAAAGATAGAACTCGAGTTATGTTCCAAAATAAACAAAATTCTAGTTTCCAGCTCCGTGTGTGAAATAATTAAGGATAACGGTCACGACTGTCCGTCCTCAGAGCAACTACTATTATTCATATTGCTTTGAAATGAAAATAATGATAGCAACATTTTCCTTTCACAATCAAATCACAAAGATATCTTGCAAACCAAAACCAAGAAACTTACTAAGGTATACGTACAACAGTTACGTCAATTTAAGCGCAAACTTTTCCAACTCCAAACTTTGCCTTTGGACAGCCGTGGGTACGAAATCACACTGAACCGAGTACGTCAAAATCGTCATTCATTCAACGAAAGACGACAATAAATGTTTTGGCGCAATATCGCGCGTCAGCACGAAAGATTTAAATTCAAAAAGTTGTATGGTGGGACAACAAAACTGTTCCAAAACAAGTCTGGAGTAAGAATAAATCAACAAGCAATGGACCTTTTGCCAATGCGGAATTAACGCCAGCACATAATGACTGCGATTTATATCGACCGACCTGTAGGAAGGTCTCCGTGATAAGATGTCTCGTCTCTTTTTGCTCATCGAATCCTCATCCACAACACCCGTTCCATCGACATCGGTTCCTTCCACGTTCTGAACGGATTGAAGTTGAATTTGCTGTGGATGCTGGAATGACGTTTGAATTTGTTGTACAGCAGACTGAGCAGTCTGGATGACTGACTGTTGGTTGCTCTGGATTACAGACTGGGCTTGGATAGATTGGCTACCTTGCATGACCGCCGAAGTTTGCTGCGGTGAATTTTGTTGCATGACCGCCGATTGCCCTTGTTGGACAGCCTGTTGTGAAACTGTCCCATTTTCTAGGTCGTTTGATTGTTCTTCCATTTGATCCATAGTAAATCTTGCTTTCTGACGGTTATTGCAAGGCAAGAGATGTGGCCAAGAAAGTTTCGTTTGTAGATCGTTCGGCGAAAACTGCGAGAAAAGGGGGAAACGAACATCGTATTGAAACTGCAACGAAGACAAAGGAAATCGACAAGGAATCTACTGTAGCAAGTTCTAAATCACTGCGAGCATATATTCTCTGTTGAATGTTGGAGCTTTCAAACTAAAAGAAAGAGAAAATGAAACTTATTGCTACGTCACTTCTACGTCACCTTATTTCTTACGCAGCCTGTGTTTCGTTGTATTTCTTGCTTGAGCACTCCTCTCTCGTTTGGAAGACTCGGTTCGTCTCTCGATCTCCGCGTCACCGTCGCGTCACAATTTCCACCAGTTTTTGGTTTGGGGCGGCCGAGCCCTGATTTTCCTGAACGTCATCATTACGTCAGACCCTTAACACGCGACAGGTTCTGGCAATTAGCCTTGCCAAATAAGGGCAGAGAACAATAACCTAGAGTGATTGTCTTGCGAACGTCAATCGAAGATGCGTCATGAATTGTAATTATACATTTATTCGCATGTTGATTGGCTCACAACGAAAAACACTATTTTTCTGATAATTTCAAATTAATGGTCTTGCTAATTTTAACTGAGATAAGGACAGAAAATACGAGTCGTTTTGAATACTTTTTGAAACATGAAAAATATTTTTGTTAAATTTCGAAGTCTTGTACGTCTCTTCTTGATATTCTGTGATGTGTCGCGAAGGTATGTTGGAATAACAGATGTCTACACAGGCGCGGTGTACGTGACCCGCAGCCTGGTCAATATTGGCATTATAACTTTGGAGTGCAGGCCCTCAAGCAAGAAAGACAACTACGTACGGCAAGCCGTTTTATCAATGTAGCGAGTTAATATTTACACGAATTAAATTAAATTGAATTTTAAAAATTGAATATTTTCAACTTCGGCACCAAAGTCATTATTTCCAGAGAATAATGTTAAGTTAGGAAACTGACGCAGCATTGTCTTGAAAATACAATATTATTATAATTACATAAACAAAAATTGTGTTACTATTCTTATCATTTGAAAGTTTTTAAAATATTTCCATGATATACACTTTGTCGGATGGGGAATGAAATTAAAAGAGGAATGATAAAACAGAGAACTCGTTCCTATATTTTCAGTATAAAATCAGTGGTGGTCGATCCATTGCACTACGCATAATACCTCACAATCAAATGTTTTTACGTCACTTCGGTCATCGTACGAGTGGCCGGTCATCGCTGAGGTATCTACTGATCCAGACACACTGCCAGGCAAGATTGTTTACAGTAATGCGTAACATACATTCACAAAATGACCAAAATGATACTGTGCATATAAAATGCTTGCACTACAATCTTGATACTACGGGTAAATTAGATCCGCATGCACTCAGACTCGCAGACACTCAACTCACTCATATAAACTGATATCCGGGCAGGCGATTTCAATTCTAGACGCCGGGCTGTTCTGTTTTTCAAGGGTTAACTTAACTGTTACAGCTTCACGATACTGTATATTAAATATTTTAAAACATTTGTTTGGTAAGTGAGCTCCGCTCATTATGTATATTTATGAAAAAGACCAGTTAAACATCATCCAAACAATTTATGAATTACTGTCAATAATTTCAGATGTTGTTTGGTGTGGTAAATTATTGTAGGGAAATAAAGAATATATATTCAATGGAAAACGTACCTTTTCACCTGGTAAACCCGAAGCGATTGGCATCTTTTCCTTGATCTTAATACAACGCAACACAGGCACAAGAACTAGACCTTGGTTGGAATGAAAATGTAGGACGATTAAAACTGTTCTAAAAATGTCTAGTAAGGAACGGATTAATACTTAGAAGTCAGGCAATACTGTTTAACTGTGCTTTCCACGGATAACAAGCTACTTACTGATACACTTTCCGTTGTTATCGTGTCGGTCAGGCGTGTTTGGACGCCCACTTGCCGCGTCCACTTCCGCCCTCCAGCCAAACTAACTGCTCAGTACTCGTACTCTCCATCAGTCAAACTAATCGGGACAGTCCCTTGTCAGGTTTGTGAAAGTGTAATTCGGTATTCAACTACGAGTTCGTAGCTCAAAGGGAAACGAACAACGTCACGCGTGTTTTATTTTACACGTTTATACTGCTTTGTTTTGCTCACAAAACCGATGAACTTCCACGTGATTAAATCAGACCTGTTGATGACGTCAACACGGGCGAAAGGTGAGAAAGGAAGTAGAAAGAAATCGTTCAGTGAGTCAGTAATAAATTCCACTACACTTATTTCTTTTTATAAAAAACAATACAAATTCGTCCAGGCTCAGTGTTCTTATTTTATTCTTATTGGCTGCGTTTTCATTCGGCTTTATACTAAACTCTCATAAAAATTTCGAATAAAGTTCCGTATCAGCCTCAGTTTGTTCTTATTTTGTTCTTATTTTTAGGCGATTTCAGCCTGAATGTTCTTATTGGGTTTGTCCTTGTCTCTTGTGAAAATGAAAATAATGTAAAACCACACACCTTCGACATTCATTTCCGCAATTTTTCCGTAACGCCAGTTCTTCAGTATCACTCCCCAAAGACATGGCCAGTCGAAAAAAGTTCCGCGTAAATTTCATGCGAGGCAGTTGTGATTTGAGGGGCGAGACGGGCGACAACTTTTGTATGATATTTGTTTTATCAACCGATCAAATATTTTATCAAGTTATAACAACAACAATAATAATATTAATGATAATAATAATAACAACAATAATAATAATAATAATAACAAAAATGATAATAATAATAATAATAATGATAATAATAATAATAATAATAATAATAATAAGTACTGATTTATATAGCACAACTTCCCTTGCAGACCAATGGCGTTACACATGAATATCATAACAACCGCCCCTCTCCGTATCAAGTCAACATAGTATAAACGTTTACAAACACATTTTACCAAGCAAAGGAAGAAAATTATCATCGATCACTCTCCTTAAGCTTCTTCCTGTTCTTATACTATAATACGCTATGCTATTCTATTCTACTCTATTCTACTCTGTACTCTACACAACACAGCACAGCACAGCACAGCACAGCACAGCACAGCACAGCACAGCACAGCACAAGAAAACACAACAAAACACAACACAACACAACACAACACAACACAACACAACACAACACAACACAACACAACACAACACAACACAACACAACACTACTCTACACGACATGCACTACACAACACTACACTACACTAAACTAGCCTAGCCTAGCCCACCCTACCCTACCCTACCCTACACTACACAACACAACACAACACTACACTAAACTAGCCTAGCCTAGCCTAGCCTACCCTACCATACACGACACTACACTACACGGCACGACACTACACGGCACGACACGACACTACACTAAACTAGCCTAGCCTACCCTACCATACACGACACTACACTACACTACACGGCACGACACTACACGGCACGACACGACACGACACTACACTACACGACACTACACGACACTACACTACAGATTGGATTAAGCGTTGTGGAAACGTAACAATTTAACGCATTTTTATCAAACAGGTTTATTTTGTTATATCTATATTTCATATCTATTCTAGATACGCTTTTCAAACGTAAATTTTGAACAGCTTAATGTTTCTGACCATGCACTTGTTTTAGAACCAAATTTCATATGTAGAACTTCACTTCTCTCCCGATAACAAAAGTACCAACTGATACGACATTCCCGCTGTGCAGTTGTCAAGACAATACTTTTGTTCATCAAATATCACATCTTTTCACTACGAGTTTCCATATATAGCAGTACTGAAATACTGTATGCGTTTCAGCGTGCAGTGGTGTAGCCGGCCTTCATATAATTTGTTGGCCCGAGAAGGTAACATCGAGCCCCGAGGGACAAGTTTATAGGAGGGTTCAGTGGAATAACCCCTCAAGAAAACGTTTGAAATATAGGACCTGCTCTAATCCAGCATTTCGATAATCGTCTGAACTATTCATCTATTTATTTACGTATATATGTATTTATTTATTTATTTATTGTTGCTAAAATGTGTAGGCCCGAGGCCACATCACTATCCTGCGTGATGGTATATGTGTGACGCTGTGAGTCAGTTAAAGTATGCGTGGTGATACGAGTGAGAGCATGCGTGACAGTATCCATGATTGCCTGTGTGCGTGTATGTGTGTGTGTGTCGTAGTATGCGTGATGATACGAGTGGCAGCATGCGTGACAGTATCCATGATTGTCTGTGTGTGTGTGTGTGTGTGTGTGTGTGGTAGTATGCGTGGTGATACGAGTGGCAGCATGCGTGACAGTATCCATGATTGTCTGTGTGTGTATGTGTATGTGTATGTGTCGTAGTATGCGTGATGATACGAGTGGCAGCATACGTGACAGTATCCATGATTGTCTGTGTTCGTGTATGTATGTGTGTGTGTGTGTCGTAGTATGCGTGATGATACGAGTGGCAGCATGCGTGACAGTATCCATGATTGTCTCTGTGTGTGTGTGTGTGTGTGTGTGTGTGTGTGTGTGTGTGTGTCGTAGTATGCGTGATGATACGAGTGGCAGCATGCGTGACAGTCTCCATAATGGTCTGTGACGGTGTGAGTAGCAACAGGTAATGACAACAGGCTTGACAGCATGAATGGCACTTACATGACGGTGTGAATGGCAGCATGTGCATGTGAGGGGGTGTGTGGTGGTGTCTGTGATAGTAAATATATTGTTCTGTAGTTTACACCATGTCATCTCGTTGAAACATCTCACATAAAGCCCAACACGTCCAGCGTGTGGTGTGGAGGTGGACCAGGTTTGTGTGTGGCACGTTCCACGCCAGTGGTTATCAGCACGTCTGACTGCAATAGTATCGACACTACTCCAAGTGCCCGTTGCCACGCCTCGCACTTGCTCACAAACTCATCCCACACAATGCAATCTCCATCACTATCGTCTGCATCTCTCCGGTGATGCTCTTCTTGACATTCTTCATTACGTGGCCGTTGCAGGATAGCTGCAGCACCGTTTACAGAGAACAACTGTGAATGTCCCTTATCACATGGACCTGAGCTGTCTTTATATTCTGTGTCCTGTCCACTCAGCTGTTCGGTGTGTAAACCAACACTGGTATACTGACATTCCAAGTTTGGCAGTGTTGGTCCAACTGTCGTTTCCAGGCGTTCCTTCAAGAAGGTCAGGGACTGGTAACTAGAAGTAAACTGTCCATTGTTCATTAAAACAGAGATCAGAAAGTCCTCGAGTCCTTTGCAGAAAGCGCTGTAGACTGTTGGTCGAAAGTCATCGACCGTCTTACTTGTCCACAGCAATCTGTTGGTTTTCTCTTTCATTCCAACTAGCAGTAACAGTAAAAAAAAAGTTGTTATGATACGAATTTGATACAAAAAGAAGCAAAATCACGTGAATGCAATCTACTCCTTAGGAGTAGAAAGGCATATATTCGATACATATACAGATTAATTAACAGTTATTCCCTGAAGTGGGGGTAACTAGTGATGAATATTCGCCAGGCGGCGAATATAGCACCGACACTGAAGGGAATAACTGTTTTAGTATTTGACAAACCAATGAATAGAGATTGGAATGATTTTATTCTAAAAAGAAAAGTATACTTCACATATGCACACGCTCGCATTGATACCACTGGATAACTCTAGTTTAAATAACGAATCAGAGGCGCGCGAAAAACCTGTTCGCTGGTTTGGCAAAATACCAATTGAGGCGTGTTTTTTGGTCTCCAAAAACAGAGAAATCCACTTGGAGTAAACATGAGTGGAACCAAAATGAGAAACGAAAAAAACCCTGCGAAATCTCAAAACGGAGTGATACGTCATTCTGGTTGCGTATAACAGGGGAAGCGTGTTGCAATTGACGAGTGGTTTGTCACCAAAGCACTGACAAAAATCCCCCCAAACGCCGAAAATTTGCGTTCCACTGGTGTTAACACTAATGCTAGGCTCCAATGCAGCCACAGGCATTGTACGATACACGATATCAGCAACACAGAAGATCCTGCCCTGGCCTTGGCTGCGGCTTCTGCTTGTTAAAGTAGTCGGATTTCCATACAACAATTCCAAACGTCCACCACAGTCTTGGCCAGGGCAGTGCTCCAGATGTTATAAAATAGAGCGACTACGTACCTCTGCCTGACCTAATACAACTGTACGTAAAGCTAAATGCGTTTGTTATGCACGCGTGTTTAGATGACAAGGCACAGAGTCAGTTTTGACTCGCGACAGAACATTTATCTTACCCTGTGTTCTCAGTCTTTGTAGTTCCTGTATACACGCCCTCTCGGAATCCCCTGCACCCGGCAGTACTCGTTCACAGCACAAAGTATTCTTCAAACTATGGAGACAATTCCAGAACTTCAGTTCTGCATCACAAGCAATGTCTCTAGACGGCCCGCTGATCAATACAGTCTGCAAGGGTGCGCTTCTTGAATCAACTGATCCGCATTTCAAGTTCTCATGGTGAAAGACATTCCTTAGGACAACAAAAGAGGTTTCTCGTACAGTAGAGGAGTGTAATTTGAAACAAGGATTTCGATATTTGAACGGTATCCATCCGGATTCAAAGAAGTCCAACGTTAGATGTCCACCGACATCTTCTTGGCGTATATTGGCCAGATAAGTCACGACTGTTGCACCACTGCTCACGGAGAGAAGCTGTAACTTGGAGACCATCACCCTCTGTAGTAACACGATACCAGCCGCACGACAGTGATCCACGACCATGTGATCAACCACGCCTTTTACTACCACCACGTCGATCTGCAGCCTCTTCAAAGCCTTCTGAATCTGTTCCAGCCACAAATGATGGTTGCTCTGCGCTTTTTTTAGGTCCCCCTTACAATGAAATACATGTTGTATTGGTGCTGTTTCCTTGAAGCCTAAATGCTGAAATTCCGGTGTGACGTCACCATTTACTAGTGCTATTGATATGTTTTGGCCTAAACGCTGTCGTAGGAGTGTTACATCAGTGTTATCAACCTCAATAACAAGTCCGTCAACAACTCTTGACTCGCTGCTTGGTGGGCCAAAGAGAGTCTCTACATGGATCATTTGGGTGTGAACCTCGCTACCAATGAGAGATGTCTTCCCAGCATAATGTATTTGTGCTTCTACAACCTGTACAGCTAGATCCATCTCTTTCCTCTTACCGTGACTCATTCTACTACCAAGTATCTTTAGATTGGTTGCAATGTTACCATCGGCAGGACTATATTGTGAATGACACAATGTGTGACTTCTTGGTTGAACAATGTGTGCTTCCTGACCCCTAGCACTACATGAGCCATTGCGTTCCGCTCGTTCCTTTGGGGAACTCTCTAACATGGCCGGTGACTTTAGACCTTCATGTTGGGAACTAGAACCCACATCAACTGTGTATGAATGTCTCGACAACCTCAGTGCATTAGGAAATCTTATATAATCTTCTTGCTTTTTATCAGCTTGATTTGGCAGTCTCATTTCCACACCAGTGGTACTCGATTGGTGGCCCAGTTTCCCCAACAGCCCCGCTTTTCGGCAGAGTATCTGTTCAACTGATTCAACCTGTAGTTCTTGCGTTGATGACCGGCCACTGGAGTTGCTGGTCAACGAATCTGACAATAACGATGAAGCAATATCTACTGTGTTTGGCACTTCATCAAAACATGATGAGAACTCATCATCACTGCTATCATCGACACAGGCTGAATCCATAGTTGACTTGTCAGTCATTTGAGTGGATTTATCAAAAGGGTAAACCTTCTGAGAATGAGTCACTGGTTTATGACAGAAAGTCACTCGGGAATACTTTGACAAAGAAGCCAGGTTGGGTTTACCCTTTTCCTGTTTTTGTTGCAGCAAAGTACATAGTCTTTTGTGAAATTCTTCTTTCTCCATGTTGATCGTTTGTTTGCCACTGACAGCTGTTGTTTGTTTGGGAGCTCTAAGAGTATTGTGGTAGCTACCTTGCCATTTGAATTGCTGTTTTTCAAGATTCGTGTCTGAAATACTTGGGATGGTTGGTGCATTGTCTTTAAATCTTTGCACGTTGTCATAGCAAGATATAAACTCACTGTCACTGTCAACATCTGGTGAATTAAAAACATTGCTTGGTCTATCCAACGCACAACGAATTGTCTGACAGTTGGAACTATTTGTTTCTGTACTGCTACTTCTTTCTAGCTTTCCTTCACCTTTCCTTGAGACTGGAAACTCAAAATCAGAAAAGGTGAGTGTAGAAGGGTCGTCTATACCAGGTCGAACGCTTTCATTAGGAATTGATGCTGCAGTTTCGTGGGGTGTTTCAGATCCAAAGAACCACGAAATATCCTCTCCATCACTTGCCAATTCATTATCTGAACTGGAAAAAATAAACGCTTCCTTGTTTTTCCTACTCTGTAAGTTTGGATTTACCAAGTGATCGTTTGTGTCCATTGGTGACTTAAGTGTACCTTGTTTCATCGTAACAGTCTCCTTTATCATACTGGTTTTAAAACCTATTTCACATTCGGAAATACATTGTCTTGCATTTTCATTTTCATTTTCTTGACAGATGGGAATGGTATGGCTTTCCTCAGAAGCGATGGTCACCTCACTCTTAAAGCTTTGACTGGCACTATAATAACCACGAGGGAATTCTCTTCCTTCCTGCCTGTTCCCTTCACAGGTTCTTGAGTGTATAGTTTGATGTTCTACAGCCAAGTTCATATCAACTGGGATGGCAATGGAGTTCAACACGGACATGCAATGCTCCAAAGCCTCTTCAAATAGCTTTCCTATGACAGGTACAGGCACGCCCTGGAAAATTAGCAGTAAGATTACGAGCTAAATAGTTATATGATTGAACAATAATCAATTTGGGCTGTGCCCTCATCAAATATCATACCATAGAAATGTTTAGCTTAATTATAATCTAACTAGTACATTTTCAATACTCTTACGAGTGTAGAAAGCGTACTTTGACAGGAAGGGAGTCCAAACATTTGTACACTCTCAAAAATGTCGATCCAAAGATAGAAATTGAAGAGCCAATGCATTTAATAGGGCATATGTATTATATTTTATTGTCTCCCATTGGGCTCTAGCCTGCGAGCAAGCTGGAGAGGACAGGGGAGGGCAAGTTAGACCCTCCCCTGTCGTGTCCCCTCCACTGGAGAGCTTGCTTGCAGGCTACCAGAGCTCTTGAAATGAATGTGTGCACATGTAGCCCTTGCAAAAGAAAGATCGGAAGAGAATATTCGAATTTGGAATCAAGATCTCTTCTTGTGTTCTGTTGTTGATTCTTTAACAGCACTAATAAATATATGGTACAATCATGATTACTTCAGAACTTTATAAAACATACAGCTATGCTTCTCCAAGTGTGGTGCAATGTCAAAATTTTTAATGTACACTTTAAAAGAGGGGAGGGGTAGCACATTATTGGGTTATTATGAATATATTGAAAAACACTGCACTAGTACTGCAATAGGAACATCCTCGGAGACCCAAAAGGCAAAAAGGAAAAAATCCCCCCTCTCTCGCGTGCCTTCTCCTCGCACCCTGCTTTTCCACCACCCAATGATGCCATAGGAAAGACCTTAGGTAGACCATCATTGATTCCTTAAGATACCCTCTCTCCTGTGTAGGAAGCTGTGCTCCCCTGCAGAATTCCTGTGGTACCAACAACATTTAGGAGTGCATAATACAAAGAACCTACTTGTTCCAATAAATCTTGAGCAGCTTTGGACCAGAACCCAATGAGACAGACCATCGTTTTACAACCTTTTCCATATTTCTTGTACAATCCCTGGCAAGCATCATTGATGACAAAACCTGCAGGGTGCTGAGAACAAGCATACACATTTAAATTATACTATTAATAAATATCATTAGAAAATAGATACAAAATAAGGCAATGCATACTCTAGTTGGCTGAAGTTCCATATTTATTTCTAAAAGTGGATAGAAATCACAGAGTGACATCATGTTAGCACATTGCTATCTTTTCTAAATAAATATTTTCTAAACACACAAAACAGTGTTGTTTGTGTATCTAGTACTCAATAATAGAAACTGCAATGACATAGTATCACTCTTGATAAGCAAAGAGAAAAATCAGCATTGCCTCATTTTTCTGAACACTTTTTTCATGTCCAACAAGCCGAAGCCCATTTTTCTTTCTGCTTATTGAGAGTTCTACTACGTCATTACAGTTTCTGTAAGTCATTTTCTAGAAACACATGTGACACTGTTTTAATAAAACAGTTTAATTTATATTTTTTCTGTTTCAATACCCATACAGCTTAAAACACAGGTTCAATGCCATTTGTAAACTGTCTCCTGATAAGTTAAAGCACCTTGACAAATATATATACTTCGTACATTTAGTCATGTACAATCATACATTGTTATAATTCCTAAATTCCCTCCCCTAAATCCACCTCAGGTACAGACCTGTACAAGTAGTTAGTATATGTATATCATAGACAAATATTTAATATATAAGTTCACAGATGGAAAATGTGTGAATTTAAATAAATTAAATATCTATCTAACATCAATTCCATAATTATTTACTTATAATTAATAAACAATAAAAGGTCAAGAAGATACTCAATTCCACAGTCGGCAGAGCTCTGTTAACATGTACCTCAACTTCAATGCACTGCAGGAGCTTTGCGGCACTGCTGCAGATGATAGACTCATCCTCTGATACACAGCACTTCAAACTGAAAAAGTGCAAGTATAATAATTATTAATTGACTGAAAATATTTGGGGTGAGTAGAATGTACTGAATCAGAAAATGTTTGATAATGTATGTAGTACAACAGTGAGAATCGAATAATGGGACAAATTATCAGTTAGAAGTGGATGAATGCCATGAGGAGATATAACTTTTATATTGTTTTTCTTGGTTTGTCCTTTCTATACAGTCATTCAAGTCTTCCTTTTCCAGTGTTAAGCAAGGGAAGTATGGTAGAGCCTAAAATCACACACCTGATGTCATTCTTTGAATGTACGTCTGTATATACATGCATAAATTGTCTTGTCAAAACCACTACAATCGCTGGGCTGTCAACATACCTGTGTGACGGTCCAAGAAGAGTTTTTACTGATGATGCTGAAAGGAAAAAAAATATGGCAATTTCATTATTTGGAAGTTTCCATACCGATGACATAAATTTGTCGATGTTTCACCCCCAGGCTTCTAGCAACTCTCACACTCAGAGTCAAACATCTGGGAACAAAAATGGGGGTAGCATGGGTTCCACTAGCCTGCGTGGCTGGCGGTCTTGTTTGGGGGTGGAAAAATCAGGAGTTTGCTCAATATTTTGATATTTTCGATATTACTAGATCGGGTGCAATGCTTCAGGTCAATACAAAGTACTTACGACTAGCAGAATAGCCCTGTTGTGTTTTGGAGATTGCATTGATCAATGTGACAGCTCAGGAGCCGATCAGGATTTCCCATTCACTAGATAAACAGACTAATTTATACTGAAAAAATCTAGTTTCCGAGTACGCAGTCTTTCCCGATTTTTAGCTACACAGGCTAGGGTTCCACACTATGTGTATACTAAGTAACTAGAACATGTATGCATGTGGTTTCATGGCGTTTTATAGCTATAGGCTTATAGAGTTGCAGCACTAAATGATGATAATTTTTCTAATGTCTCTTATAAATAGTACAGACTAACAACCAAGGCCTGCACAAAGCTGTCAAAAACTCACTTAACAGTTAACTATGTTTAGTTTTACTTTTAGTTTTGTTTTCATTCTTTGTTTTTAACGCAGCTAACACAGCAGTGTAATTATTTAGCTGTTCTATGTCTTAACGTGCTTTGTGCAAATTCTGACAAGGAAATGTTAACATTACAAAACTTTGACATGACTATCTTTAAAATTCAGACAAGGGACATGCATACCCCTATATTAACAGAAACAGGGCCTCACTGAAGCACAGTGAGTGAGTGACAGTCACAGTCTGAAGATCGAGTGAAGGTCTCCATCAAGACTTGATATTAAGACAAATTAAAAATTCAAATTTCAATTTCAATCGATCAACAATGAACATTAAAAATATAACAGTTTTAAAACAATAACAGAGAGCATTTATTAGTGATTACCTATAAATATAAACTAATTCATCAGCTAGTTTAGTAGTTCATTACATTTACAGGCTGAGGCTTAGTAATTAGTTGCCATTGGCAGCCTCTGATTTTGTTATCGCAGCAGATACCTTACCTATGGCTTGTGCTACAAAGAGATTGTTCTTGTTGCTGAAGCTGTCGTGCATCATCGTCTTCATAAACTCCCGGACAAACTCAAACTGTAAAAACAAATTGTTGCCCTGTTGTCACCATCAACATTTTCGTCCGCCATATTGTTTCCTATGTAACCTGGCCTAAACAAGTATAAATAATGACGTCACTAGTAGGCCCGGGAGCGAATCCAAGATGGCGGTTTCAGGTGGATTTTGTTGTGCTAGAAGCTATTATCGAATAATACAGCGCAGTCTGCCCAGGAACTCTAAAAGGTAATTCATTAGTTACTTAAGTTATTCACTTATCATTTCAAACTAATTATTTCTTCTGTTTTATGACAAACAGGGCAATCAGCCTGTCGTCATATCTCTCGCCGGTTCAGGTTCAACCGGATGATACACGTTCCAAAAAACGAAGCACTGTTGCAATGAAGCTGCCATATATGATACCTAGGAGATATTTTCTGGGTATCCCTGATCCTTTAAAGTCATCTCGTAGAAAAGAATACTCGGAGCGACGGCTAATAGGGTACGTGGGGTACTTTTATTGCTACAAACCGACAGTGAGTCGACACTAAGGGCGAGGGGAATAATTAAGTTGTTTTGGTATATTACTATACAGTCAATGTTCGAATGAGAGGGCAGATTTCTTTGAGCCTTGTTTTCTTGCAAGAAAATAACAATCAGTTGACTTTAAATCAATCAAAACATAAACTTTGGTGATGTATATCTCCACATTTATTTTCGGCTTTCTACCTGCCATGCTCTT
>JANUFV010159315.1:0-13513 GCA_024757865.1 Epizoanthus scotinus | reverse complement strand
GGCCGTGGAAACGTGACGTCTCCACGGAAGTCCACGGCCGTGGAAAACCGTGGACCACGGATTTTTTTGGCAAGGGTAGTTATTAGCTACATGGTACTTCTATTACAAAAATGCAATTCATTATGTAACAATTCACTTAGTATCACATAAATATAAGAATATATTATTTCAGTCCAAAAAATATTTGGTTTCCAAGGGTAAACTTTCTTTAACATGAACTGTGCACTAGCCCTGGTGGTACTACCTATAGTATAGTGGACATGTATGTACAGAGAAAAGCTCCACCTGAAAGGGGTATCTTTTGAAGCTTGAGTATGGGAAATGGTAGGCAAAATTGGTATTTTACTATTTTAGTATATAAAAGGGTCGCTGAAAATAACTGAAAGAGATAGTGCTCAACTAAATCTAAGTACACTTCAGACTTGTATATAAAAGGGTTGGAAATCTCGCTACAAACTGGAAAGGAAATATTTAGATTCAAAAGATTGATGGGCAATCAATTGAAGCAGTTCAATTTTCAATTTCGGGTTTGAACACTTTTGATATTTTGCCTTATTTTCCAGGTCTAGGAAACGAGTGCAGCTTTGGTCTAGCTTTATGAAAGGGGTACCAACCATTTCAATCTAACTGGTATATGAAAGGGTAACGGTTTGAAACTCAGTCCTGACAGAGCCTATCCATACAAAACTTTATTAAGTATCCTCCAGGGCTAGTATCAGAACGTCTACACTTACTGTCAGTAGTAAACACAAATGATGCACAGTTGCAAACATTTTATCAATTTAACAGGCCAGCATCTCAGCCTTGTCCATATCAACATCTATCTTCTCCTTACAATTTAACATAATTATTATACAACTGAATGTGAAATGTGAGTTTGCTTACCAGTGATACCTTGAGCTGCAGTTGTTGCATAGCAGAACTCATCTGACTCAGTCAAAGCACTACTCAAACCTGGAAACTTTGAAACCTGAAACAAATGGTATATTTAGAGTCTCCTCGATTACTGGTAAAGTGTGTCAGCCCATTTTGTTAACATATTTTGTACATACTTTTCATTACGTAATAGCCAGTTTTCAATGCTGATATGAATTGTATTCGGTCTATAATATATACAGGGCTCGAAATAAAGATTTCGACTGCCATTTAAAATTTGTTTGGCAGTCCAAATAGAAATTTTGCCTGTCAGTTCACTTTTCATTTGGCAGTCGAAATATTTTTTGGCCTGCCATTTGGTCAATTTGGCCTGCATTTTGGCAGTTGGCAGGCTCCACCCCTCCCCCTCAGCATTTCTGACTTCAAAAAAGCCCAGCCCAGACAGGGTTAACACTCTGAAGAAAGCCACTGCTTTAAATTATGCACATACATTTTGGAGAAATCAAATTTAAATTGTTTTTGCATAATTACATTTAAAAATAAATATATTTATTTAACATTTTTTAGTATACCTTTTGGTGAGGTTTCAGTCGACTAAATTCTGATCTTCCAATACAATCTGAGCCGAACTCTCCATCCTCAGCAAAACACAGCAAGGCTGTCCACTGCATGGAGCCATCATGGGGCCTATGTGTTACCTTGTAACCAAGTTTCTTTAAGGCAGGCTGATAAAACTGAAGGTTTCTCTTAACTGTTTCTGGCCAGCCGGTCACAAGAACCTCTGATTCCAAGTCTGGATCAGGGAAAATCTTGTGTTCAATCTTTAAGGGGAAAAAATGAGTATATGATTTGATTGATGAATCATTATAATTACAGTACATGTATGAACATTCAGTTGAAAATAATTACTCTTCAATTCTATATTAGTGTCACCACAAATAGTTAATGTTCCATCAACTGCTATTTGCTAATGGTGAAGGCTATAAAAGGGCAGGGCAGTTTACTAGGACACAAAATTAATGCCCTATACATTTGAACCCTTTAAACTCCCTCTCCTATGGGCCTGTTGATACATGTATAATGGTCCACCAAATATATAACTTACCATCCTCAGAGACCCAGGGGCAGATTGTCGAGTGGCAGAAATGCAGGGCACGAGAAAGAGAGGGAAAAAATAAGTTTTTCCCTTTACTTGAAACTTTTTGAGCCCTGCATTTCCGTCCCCTGACGATTTGCCCCTGGGTCTCTGAGGATGGTAAGATACCGTACATATTTTGGTGGACCACTTTGCACCTTACTTGCATATGTAAGGTGCATTTGAAAACATACATTGAATTTATGCATTATAAATAAATATTAGTATAATTTATTATTATTATAATTTGCTTTTGCTGGATATGGGATATTATATTATGTACACATGTACTGTGCAGTGATACTGTCGTTTTAAAGTAGGTGAATAAGAAAATATTTTAAGTCAAATAGAATTTGTGATTTATAATCTCAACAGTGCCAGCATCTAAAGTTTGCTGTCGTATCTACATTTTTATTCTTTAAACTTTAACTAATAAAGGTGAAACGTCCTTTTTCTCTGGTGGTTAGTTGATTAGCTTTTACTATTAAAATGGATCTACTGTAAAATGAGGCTACCGACCACCATTTTCTTCTGCTGATGTTAGTCATTACAAGGTGTTCTGTACTTTAAACAGTTTGTCAGAAACTGCTAAAACATAATAGTCTAAGAATCAATCACTCATTAACCAAACAAAACAACTTACAACAAAAATATAAAACCTCCCACAACAAAAATCTTCTGATCAAAAACCAGGAATGTGTTTCATTTGTATTTATCTTTTAAAATCTATTCTTTCAAGATGTGCCTTTTGAAGAGATCACAATCAGGTTTGTGGGTGCAGATGGTAAATATTTATTCACAAATAGCACTCAAAATAGCTGAAGTGCTTCGAACCTGAGCAATGCATAAATGTTTCTGAAACTATTCTCTATAATATTGTAAAGCTTCAGGATTACCATACCTTGTCTACAATCACCTGGAGGCGAATATAAATAGCCAATGAAAATGTAAATGTATTTGACAAGCTTCCAATTATCGGAGTGATTGCAGAATATCCCCCCCCCCCTCGCACCACTGCTCTTCTTGAATCTACTGCACAGTAGAAGGAGAGATGTGCATGAGCACTAATAAATTATCTAGCCCAATTATCAGTGACAGTGTGAGTGTAATCCTGGCATACTCCAAGAAATGGAATATATGTAATGTGGGAGGTAGTTTACACATTCCTCTATATTTGGAATAAAAACTAAAAATATTATATAAATGTCTTTTTGAAAACCTAAAAACACTTTTAAAAAAAAAATATCAAATATACGGCTATCGAATCATTTGGCTCAATCATAACTAAAGAGTCTCCAAAAAGTGAAAACCACAATCTTGACAATGGCACAAACGTAAATATACTGATTCAATAAATTATTTGATTTGCAATGATAAAAATAACGAAGCCATAACACGCAGATAATGGCATTCAATAAATTAATGCCTCAAGTGAATAGTTTTTACAGAGAACATACACAAGGGTTACATGATCTTTGTATTTCTTAAACCCAATTTAAAAACTACTGTATCGACTGTGTTTACTACAAAATACCAAACAAACAATATCAAACAATATCAAACAATATGATCCCATTACATGTAACATTAGCCATATTGATTATTGGTCACTGGATACTTCAAAGTGACAAAAGTTACCTCAATAAGTTTGCGATGCAGACTCTCTGTATCCAGTGATAATTTGGCGTTAGTGTTTGTAACAGCTCTTTTATCATCAAATTCCAACTTCTTTAAAATGATATCTTGTTCTAAACTTGAAGGTTCCGAGGTCTCGATTTGTGTGCTGAAAACAACGGCCGTCTTCTTGAAACCCTGCAAGTCCACTGGAGGTCCATCCTCTGCACTTTGTAAATAGATCTCGGTCTTCGAGTTCCAAGAATACAAGAATAGAGTTACAGCAAGAAATCCAACTGCAAACACAACATTCCGTAAACAAAACAACCGCCGTAAAATTCGCATGGCTAGTTATTGCACTGAATTCACAAGTTATCTTCTTTCAAATAATGAATATTCTGACTTCTCAAGCATCAACAAGTAGCGTCCAAATATGTAAGGAGTACTGTCGATCCGTTCATTACCGGAACACATCTGAACGGTCAAAGGTGCTCGTAATACATACCTTGTGTCAAAAACTGTCACAAGATATTCTTTCATAATTAGGTAGAGGAGAGATAAGGGTTCGTAAAGGTGACAGTTTTACCAACATCGACATGTTGACATTGTTGGTGCCCGCCCGCTCTGTTATGTTTAAGCATAGCGAACAGACCAGAGATTTCCAGGTGCAATATTGTCCAAACTTTCTCACTGCTTTCAAGCAACATTAACAGCTATTAACTGGGTCAAGAGTTCTCCATAATACAACAAACCACGCATCCGGCCGAATTCAGAAATGTTCCCAAACGTTTTAAAAACGCGTGCGAACATCTCAGCTTGGAAACCGAGCCTCATTGTCGGCTCAGTTTGGGGGACGGGGGACGGGGGACGGGGGACGGGAAGGCATCTTGTCGCTGTTTCTTTGAATTCGTTTAGAACTTTCTCGAATCTACACTCCAAACATATTTTTCTTAGTATTGGTCTACATAAAAAGCTGTTAGAAATTTCCCACGAAAACTAGTTTGACATGTTGTTTAATATTTAAACATATCTGAGTAGTTGTTTGAGTAGCGAGCGAGCTAGTTGTCACTGATATCCTGTGTATATGCCAGATGTAATGAATCGATAGCACGTGCTGACAAGCAAGATACTTATGAATAGCTGGGTGGTCTTGGCAGATACTAAGGGCGAATTTTCAAGTTTCATCAAACGGTGATTGTTATCCTACTTACATGCCGCAAAAGTAAAACCGGTAACACTTTTTAAAATATGACAAGCGACGAGAAAAGCCTGGTGAAAAGTTGTATATTTCTTGCTTTCAAAACCGCACAGACACGACTGAAAGACGCAAGCTGCTGTTGTTCAGTTTTGTATCCACTGAATAAGGATGATACTAACTTTTTTTGTGGCGAATCCAAGGGATTTGGTGAGTTCGATCAAACCCTAGCCTGCGTAGCAAGCGCAAGGCTAGCGTTTTTCTCTCCTTCCCTCCCCTCCTCCTCCTAGCTAGACAATAATAGAAAACGGTATGACGTAGTAGAACACGAGAAAAGTGTTGAGAGAAAATGAGGCGAAGCCGAGTTTTCTCTCTGCTTTTCTTGGACTGCTATGATGTAGCACGGGGTAATCTAGACAATACAATACAATACAATACAATACAAAGCCTTACACGATGAATGTGAAAGCTGTAAAGCTTATGGGGTCGTGTATAAAATTAAAAGTAAATAAATAAAATTCGTACTATATACATTATGTATAATATCTACTATCTACATATACATTTACGGTATAATAAACAATATAGTAGTTATAAATTTTAATTGGACACGAACGCCGAGACTAAGAAAATGCAAAATGTAGCGCTTAGCATAATAACATACAAGGGTTAAGATGAAAGAGAGTTTGACATTCGAAGGGAATTAGGATGTGAAGATCTACATTTTGGTATGGTATATTAATGTACAAAATTGTAGAGAAAAAACACTATCGATCTTTTTGTAAAAAGAGTTTTCACTTCTTGGTACTTAATAAAATACGCAAATGCATCTTATACTGAAATGTGCATAATTATGTACATGTACCCCAAATTAAATGTGCTGGGCAACCGCGCATCATTCGTGGTGCGCGAGTGCATGTCATTGTGAGCCAGTACGCAAACGCGCATCATTTTGTCCTGCACGTGCGCATATCGTTTTTGTGGTGTGCGCACGCATAGCAATTTTAGTGCGCTTGCGCATATCATTTTGGGGTGAGCGTGCGAATAGCATTTTGGTGTGCGCTTGTGCATATAATTTTGTAGTGCGCGTGTGTATACTATTTTGGAGTGCGCGAGTGTATATCATTTTGTAGTGCGCGTGTGCATATTATTTTGTAGTGCGCGTGTGCATATTATTTTGGAGTGCGCGTGTGTATATCATTTTGGACTGTGCGTGTGCATATCATTTTGGAATGCGCGTGTACATACCATTTTGGAGTGCAACTGTACATTTTCTAATAAGCACAAATGTATAGCAGGTTTTCTTGCGTTAGCTACAAACTAAACAGTTATAGAAGCTGTTGAGAAGTTGCTTGTGTGTTATCATAACATTATGTTTACATCTTTGAAAGTATCTGTCAAAAGCGATTGAACGCCAAAAGTTGATACAAATTGACCCTCGAAATATTTCTTTCTGTCTGTCTGTCTGTCTGTCTGTTTGTCTGTATCTCTCTCTCTCTCTCTCTCTCTCTCTCTCTCTCTCTCTCTCTCTCTCTCTCTCTCTCTCTCTCTCTCTCTCTCTCTCACGCACACTGAATTCAAGGCTGGCTAGGTACTAACACTTCATTTGTACTATGTCTATCGTTTCATTTCAGTAGAAAAAGCCAACAACATTCACCAAGCTCCAATACTGACTGACAAAGCAGTCGATGAGATACATATCTCGGCCTTAACACAATTGAAGTCTTTTACATGTTCCACAAGCGGTTTAGCTATTCTCATTTCTTGAGCCTTCAAAATTCGACTTTTTAGAATGTCACTTAGAACCAAGTGTCCTCCTGATAACAATCTTTTCAGGACATACATTGGACTGAATGACAGGGATAACACGAGACAAAGAATAAAATTGTTTACATAAAGTGTCTGAAGTCAGAGGGTTAGGTATACTCTAACGCCATAACTATTTTCCAAAGGCTGACCTCATTTATGAATTATTAAATTTTAATTATCCTTAAGTACTTCAGATTAATCTTATATACAAAAACATCATGTACACTGATCAAAAACATTTGCGTCCTTAACTTCTATAACACAAAGGCAAACAATTTTAATTAAAATGCACAAAACAAGACTTTCAAGCAATCAGCGTCTTAGAGCCCAATTCACACGAACAATTTTCCTTGAAAAGTATTTATGACAAGTTTCCTTGACTATTTTTGCTTGACAAGATTATTTGCTCGAGTAAACGACGAAAAACTAAAGACTAAATGTGACTAGTATTTTCCTAAACAAGTTTCTTTATTCAAAAGCTGGCATACTCGTATTTGAACAAGGAAACTTGTCAATAAATAATAATAATAACTTTATTTAGCACGCATTTTGCATAGCCTCAATGCGTTTACATGAAATTGTGAATAAAATAAATAAAAATCTTGTCACATTTCGACTTTTTTCGTCGTTTACACCATTGACACATAAACATTGTCGAGGAGACTTGGTAGTGTAAATGCAATGTAAATGGGGCTTTATACTTTCAATAGAAAGGGATTCGTTTATCCACCACTGCCACAGAAATAGAATACAGACCTAAAAAATAAATTTATAGAGGTATTTTTGAAGTTTTGTAATATAATCAGCCGTTATATTGAGCTTAGCTTGAAGAACAACGTCCATATTCTCAATATCACAAAGCTAAGATAAGATAGATCTCGAGAACGAACATTAAAGTCCTTTTAAGGTCCTTTAAGACGAACAAAATTTCCTTTACAAGGTTTTTTTATAAGTTTTATTTGCTCGTATAGACAATACAAAAAGTTGAAATATGACACGGTTTTCCTAGAGTAGCATACCACTCCCAGCTTTTGGATGAAAGACACCACCAAGGAAAATTTGGCAAGTGCGAACTTGCTGTGTCAGGCTGGGTGTATGACACGACTTGGACACTTGTCAAGAGACTTTTTCTGATCCGTCTACTGACACGTGCAAGGAAACTTGTCAAGGTAACTTAATTGTCAAGGAAACTTTTAAATTGTCAAGGAAAACTTGTCAAGGAAAACTTGTCAAGGAAACTTAATTGTCATGCATGTAAAATTTGTCACGGGCGTTCCACACGAACAAGGATATTGTCATTGTAAATTATGTCTGACGTCAGTATATCGAATTCATGTATACCATGACACAGCTATGTATAAATATCGTTGATCTTGGCTCTTGCATGATATGACTGTAGCCACGCACTTGTGTCATGCAACATTTGTGGTACTAGGAGAAATGAAAGAGTGAAACTGAAAGTGTTCATTCAAGGATAAACTGATAACTCTAAACAAGTCTGATGTTATCAGCTGCGTTGCTATTGACATGTGTCTCACTGATGGCTCAATGTATTTTGGAATGTTACAGCACTTGGCACCAAACTCAGGAGGGGGTCATAGCTTCATTATATCGCCTGCCTTACAGGGAAATATTATTCTAATTGCACTATATCAATTAATCGTATCGCACGCAAGCAAAAAAGGAATGTATTCTACTTTCAACAAACCCAGCGATAACTGCCTCTAAATTTAGAAAAATAGACCGTAACTTCCTCATACTTGCTCTAATTCTAAATTATAGACGTCTGTGTTCTATTTGCAAGATTGCTGAACCGCCCATGAAAACTATAAATACTGCAAACTACTAGTTTGTGACGCACGTTCTGTGTCCTCGTGATGTTTCGAATGGAAAGTTATTGCAAATGATTACTGTCTTTCACATGTTTTTATTCACGTAGAATGATGTATCACACAAAAAGTAATAAAGATAGATTGTTTCGTCTTTCTATTTTAAAAATAAAGTAGAAAAACGAGTTTATATGCAAAGTTTTTTTATTGAAGTTATGTCGTGATAATATGGTAATCCGTGTCACTGACGTCATACGACACAATGTCAATTTCGCGCCTGGCAGATTTCAGTCAAAACTGTATGAAGCTGGCTCATCAGCGACAGCGAAGCTTTGTGTTTGGTTTGTTTTAAACGAGTGAGCCTTATCATTTATATTTAAACCTGGGCAATATCTACTATGGAGATATTTGAAGCTAAATATGATTGTAACGAGTACGGTGAGAACTTGTTATGTTTCAAAAAAGGCGATAGACTTCTAATCACCGACAAGTCTTCGAACGGCTGGTGGGTTGCTCGCAACTTGGAAAGCGACGACTTCGGTTATATTCCTGCGACATACGTTGAAGTAAGAATTTCTCTTTTATTTGTTCTTTATTTCCGTGTTTTCAGGAGCTCTAGTCTGTACTATTGTAGTGTTGTTATCGAATGTTAACAGCAGTAGTCCTTACTAAGTAGTCTTACCACTGTGGCCAATGAATATAAAATTAATATCTAGAGCCGTCTATAGATCTCAACACTAGATAGTTGATAGCACGACGCTCAACCGATACATTTAGCAAACTAGGAACCAGGGCATTAGCTTTTCACAGTGCTAGTATTTCTTTGAGATATGGCCAGTTACATGGTCATTTTGAGATGTATTTTGTATTGAAAACAATTATTTGCGAAAACCTAAAACCAAAACAGTGCATGTTTATGGACGGGATGGCATGGTAAGACTGGTCCCTGGCCCTGTGCAGTCCAGAGATCGTGTGTTGTTCTTGTTGAAAAGCCATGTTCAGACGCAACTGCAATTCGAATAAACGGTGCTTGTATTTCTTGAGCAAACCCATAAAATTGATATTACAAACAATTTATGCTTCGTGACCACAAACATATTAAAATGTTCACAATAACATCAACATGTACTCCAAAAGCAAAATAAATTCTCCTTTATTAGGCTACATGGTATTTAATATAATGGACCCTCCGCCAGCTCACAAACCAAACTATCGCTTGTTCTGTTGGGATTCTGGCAAAACAATAATGTAGTGCAACACGAAAGGGTATTTATAGCTCAGTAGGCTTGAAAAACAACTGGAAAGTTGTCAGATTCTGGAGTGAGTTGGACCTGTCATAGATATAATCATATATGCATAGATACGTGGGTCAACTTGAGAAACAATTGGAACCTGATCCGTTCACAAGCCCTGGCCCTCTTCGGCTCTTGTCTTGTCTCAACTGAAAGTCCAGCCAGGATTAAACAAGCACAAATGTAGCTTCATTAGTGATGTAATACAGAAGACAGAGCAGCGGTGAATTTTGCAAATCTTGCTCAAGTCAAGTCGTTACGATGTTTATATTGATCATGAATGCGCGGTACTAGAAAAGGCCTTACTATGATATCTAACCATTGCCGGGATTAGTTTAACTATAAGGTCTGTCTCTATTATTAAATTTAATTTCTGCACGTGGACAGTTTTTATTTTACGTGTGTGGGTTTAAAATAAAATTGTTTCTAATTCTAAAATAAGCTTTCAGGACAATGAACCCCAGTTTCAATAAATCCCATAGGCTTTCTCGTTTGTTTACATTTTAGATCTCAAGACAATGGTCTGTTTTGTCGCGCGCTCGCTTGTCAGTTTCATAGTGTTGACGGGCACAAAAACTTAATCATATGTTTTTTTATTACAACTCTCCCTTTATCAGATTGCTACTTTGCATTCGTAGTACTAGTAGATGTATTAAATTAAACTTATAAAGCCCAATCTTTCGTGTATTACCCTTCCATCTTTGGGGAACAAAGTTGTTTTTAATTCTTAGCTGTTTTATAATTTATGCAAATCATATTTCAGGCTTAATTGCTTTTGTTGTCTTCGTTTTTCGTAATTACACGAATGAGCCACGTTTCGTACCAAAATGTACAGACAAGTTTCTATTTGCTATTTGAATGTGTTGATTCCATCTCTTAGTTGTTTGAATTGCAATGTTCGTAACTTGTTGCGATATATAATTGAGGCCATTAGTTGCACCCTGTGTCGTGTTTCAAATGATTTTCCACTTAGAATATATTCCGCCGTCTTTTCCGCCTCTCTGGCCCTCCAGGCCAGGCTCTCCGTAAGTCGGCTAATTGGGATCACAGCAGCCAGTTCCTGTTTAAAACGATATCTAATTTGCACAACAATACCAGAACCTCCTTTGAATTTAGATTTACGTCCCAAGACACTCAAGTGTTACCAAATTTGGAGAGTTGACATCACCGTGAATTATGTATACAAAGCGCGTGCAAGATTGTGAAAGAAAGTTTCATAAGTTTGTTGAGAGTTGAAAGTGAAAGAGTTTAATTGTACTAGTGATCTTGATTTTGAGCCTTTTCGCCCGGTTCTTGAGCAGTAACAACCGTCGGACCAACATACAGCTTTGTCTAAAGAAGAGAGATAAGAGAAAAAACGCTCGGACGTGACTTGGTAGGTACAGTTAGCACGTTGGAGTTCTATCACCCACCGGGCTTTTGTAAACAAACTTGTTCACTCTTCCATTTCGAAACCCTTTTTCCTGGTTGGATTTCTTTCTGTCGAGCTGATGTGATCGTCCTGAGAGATATGTTACCTATTAATTGAAACCCATACATACTAATTGTTGTGTTGTTCGTTTCTGGACATTCTTGTCAAGTTCAGCATGTAATTATGAGCAGTATGTTTCACAAGATCAAACAAAAACTATTTGAAATATTTTTCATTTACTGGCTAACACTAGGGTAGTGAGTTTAAAGGTTTATTAATTCACTGTTTTAAAATCGAATTTAGTAATTTATTTATTGATATGATTTACTTGAAAGGATTGGGGGATGTAAGATATTTTAAACTGAAATGTGCTTACACTCTACAATGCCACACCAATGTTGTTGTGCTGTGTTGTGTTGTGTTTTTAAAATCTGGAATATTTGTAACTAAAGTTACTTTAAGCACAAAAAAGCAAATTAGCTTTTAATATTTCAAACATACTTTGTATTAGTTGTCAGTGTCTGTAAATAACTTTTTAGGTTTATTATTGTAACCATGTCAATAGAATGGGGAGGAGGGTGGGTGCTTTTTATTGGAAGAAACTTGTAGAATGGGGAGGAGGGGTGGGTGCTTTTTATTGGAAGAAACTTTTAGAATGGGGAGGAGGGGATGGGTGCTTTTTATTGGAAGAAACTTTTAGCTATGAAATTACTGAACTTCAAGTACATCTCTTTAGTAATATAGAAATATGAGCCTTATCAATTTCATGTTGGCTTTTTTGCGGAACCACTTTTGCATTTGAAATAGTGTTGGAGGAAAGAGGATTTGATATGGTAATTATATTATTTAGAAGGTTACATAGTCGAGTAACACCAATTATAAAACATAGTACTCTCCATATACAAGTAATGTTACAGTGTTGTATTATTTTGTTAATTTTGTTGTGTTAGTCAGATTTGTACTAGAATACTTCGGTATTTATTTTCCAGTAATTAGTCTGGTCTAGATGAACACCTAGACATAGACTTGAGCCACACCCTAAACATTTTGTACCTTGACTTTGTCATGAAAGCATTATAAAGGAAAAAAATTAGTTAAAAAATTTATGATTAGCAATAGTAGTATAAATTATGTGGTAATTCTTAAACAAGGGGCAATCTTATAAAAGACATAGCTCTTCCCCCTTTTGTCTACTACGTCCCAGCAGCTAGCAAAGACAACAGAAAAAAATGGCGGTCAGCACAGGCTCAAGTGCAAACTCATGCATGATCGATTTTCATTGTTCATCAACCAATGAAATTTGAGATAAATGCTTGTGATTGACAGGCTGAGAATCTCAGCCTTGGTATAGGATCGCTCTGTGTTTAAGTATTGTCAGTACCATAACAGCTGATGACAAGGCCAGGGATTTAATTCATTCCAAAGGGTTTTCTTATGAATATTTTCAAAGAGGGGCTTGTTATCTGAAGAAGGGGGAGCATTATTATTAGTAAAGGTTTTTTTTATCTTTAAATTGGCCATGCTTTAAGTGTGTAAACGTTATAATATAGATATACGGCAATGGGGTTTTTTTTTGGGGGTGGGAGGTGTAAGAATTCCCATACATTCTCAATTGGAAAATGAGCATATTTTCTTGGTGGGGAGCCTTAATACCACCAGTTTATTATGTATTCTTCTTTGCATACTCATCAAGTCAACTTGATATCAATGTACATGTACCACTACTTGTTAAAAGGTAACATTACATTTTTTCTACTTACAGGCAGAAACAGCACAGCAAGCTGCTAGTGAAAAGTTTGAACACATGTCTGAAGTGGCACGGCAAGGTATGGTATCGTTCTGTCGATAGGCATCAGTTGTGCCTTATGGGCATGTCTGGTAGCAAGGGTATGAGGAGTGTTCATTTTTTCTGATACATTTTTGTTGTGAGTGATTGCTTTTCCATTAGCGCGTGTTGTTTTAATTGTTGAAAAAAAAGGTTGCATTTTAGATGTACATATAATTATGGTATCTTGCAACCGAGGTGCATGAACTAAATAAGGTGGATTTGTGTTCCCCACTCAATCCCATGGCATCATATCATGTCGATAGGCAATCTTAATGCTATGATAGTTTCTGTTTCAGTTTATATGAAACTGTACTTCATGTCTTAACCTGTACATCCTCGGTTCCCCAAGATTTAAAGCCGTTTTTTTCATTAATAATTATTAGTAAATATTTATGTTCCATCATGTTATCCAGTTTAGTTTTGTTACAATAAGGCAGAACCATTTAACAGGGTTCGAATTTGGCACTAGTCCGCTAGTCCGAGACTAGTAAAAATGCTGGCGGACTAGTAAACTTGTCCATAAA